>JABFPM010000020.1:0-40244 GCA_022817325.1 Idris sp. 1 HC-2018
CGTATAAGCATTTATAACAAATAATCGAATAAAATGCAAACGAACAAACTTTTTATTGTAATTGATACTTTATAATAATGACGCTGAGCTTTAATTTGAAAAATTTCTAAAACAAAAATAACAAAGAACAAGAGATGCACGCTAATCGCTGTTAAACAATTTGTATATACATTGAAATACGATGCACAGTTCGCGATTATTTTTGTTGGACGATTTTCGCTTAGATATGTATGATGTGAAAAATATGACAAATGATTCGAGGATTTTTTTGTATGTCTGGTTTTTATGTAAATTAAATATAATCATTGATAATCCGATTCCCCCCCCAATATTTGTGCTTACAAGTAGTAATTTAGTTTAATAATACATTTTTCATGTTTTCTCGCTTGGTTTAGATAAGACGTATGTAATATAAATTTCAAAGACTTAAAAAGTTTTTTAATGTACAATTACATAAACATTTTTATAAACTTTTATACATGAAAAGAACCACTTTTTTTCATTTCTACTTTAAAAAAAGACGAGCATCTTTTTCTACAGATATAACGCTTGTTCATATAAATGAAAATCCTCGAAACTTTTTACAAAAAAAAATGTGTGATATTTACATTTAGATTTTCACGTGGAATCGAGATGTGTTTTTTTCTTCTTATTCTTTTTTTAGAAACAGTGCCATTTCTTCATATATTTTTACTTTAATACTTCGGAAATCGTCATGTTTACTTAACTTTCTTTTAAATTATTAAGTGCGAACAAACTATTACAAACTATTTGTAAAAATCACAATAAAATTAGTGAATTTCGTCGGAATTAAGAAAAATATTCATTTGTTGCTGTGTCCGAAAACGACGTAAGAATATCCTTCCATGTACATATGATACAATATATATAATATATCTTTTTAAACACTGTATATCGAGTACAATTATTTTGATATATCGATATAGTTACAACTAGAAATGGGCATTATTTAAAACTGTAAATTTTTTTGTATGAATTTGTACACGTGCCATATAACGGATTTATATACAAACATGTGTGCAACATACAAAAAGTACATTTAAACTTGAAATAAAGTTAGGTAATTTAACAAGCAAATAATCTGCCCATTTCTTGATGTTTACAAATACTACTACGATATAAAAATTAAATTATATATATTTGTTATGAACGCCAAAAAAAACACAGAGAAAGAGAGAAAAAAAAAAAGAAAAAATGGCAAAAAATTAATTTAATTTTTTTTCAGCGTATAACTACGATTTACTTTGATATATTGATATGTGATGCTTTATTATTATTATTGTAATGAGCACAAGACGACGTATAGACTAATTTCTTATAGTCGTTGACACTGGTTCAATCGGTGAAATAATAAAAAACTGGCGATTTTAAAAAAGCGACTTGTATAAAGAATTAATCCTCAGCAATATATATACATACATTATATATATAAAGCTATAAACAAAATGTATATATACATATATGTATATATATTGTATATTTTATGTACATGTAACCTAAGGTGATCTACAAAAAAGGATTGTCAAGCAGACATTTTAAATTTTGTAGTACATATTTGGATCAACTTAAAGTGTTATATGTTCGTCCGATTCCAAAAGCGAATCTTTGCGACATGTACATAGTAACTTTTGTAATTTTTCTCTACATTAATGCAACGCCTATTGTACGCTGAAAAATTCACACCGGAAGGATAGGAAACAAAAAAATGCCCGTCGAAGTTCTTGCGGAGATGTGAATACTATTATTTTTTTAAGTTAATTCAGGTCGTTTGTGTGTAAAGAAGAGCTGTTTAAAAAAAAACAAAAACAAAAAGAAGCGAATTTTGTATCAAAGGACTGTAGCTACCAAATTAACGCCGATTTCATTTAGCGCGACAGAAAAATTTTACGTGTGCAAATTTGCGAAGCTTATATATATATTTTTTTTTTAAATCTCGAAACTTATAGTTCGATGGGCTTCGACAGATTTGCGCGCGCAAAATTCAAAAACTGCGTTGAGTTCAGTTGTTTTGTTGAAGATTTTTAATATTTTATTTGAGATCGATAAAAAGTTTGTATATTAATTTTCGAAAACTGTTTTTTTTTCTTCTACCTTTTTTTTGACCTTCGACCTCTTACAGTCCATGTATATACATGAATTTGGCTGTATGGTTCGTACTTAATCTATATGTATATATATACTGCGTACTCAGAATCATGAAAAAAAATGATGAAAAATATATATATCACATGACTGATCTTTGTACGAACCTTTTTGCTGTACAAGATCCAAAAAAACTCGGCTTGTTCGGTCGTAGCCGTTTGAAGTAATTTACTTTGATTCTTTGTTACGGGAATGTTATGCTCATACTTTGTGCAATTAATTTTTACTTAATTTAAGCTGTAGCGAAACTAAAATTCGATTTTATGATTAGGATTTTTGTTTGAGTTACTTTATTATTATATTAATGTATTAGGTATTACAAGTTATTATTGTTAGCATGATTTTTTAATTATTATTTCAGTTACATTATTGTTTTCGAGATAACTTTAACAAATAACGATTGAGTTAGCAAAATTAAGAAAAAAACACACAAATGTATTCTGTCAAAAAAAAAAGTAATAATAATAATAATTGACTTATACATTTTTAATGTTGTTGTTGTTCTTGATTAGTTTATAAGGTAAATAACAAAAGTGTTCAAAGATGACACTGCACAGAAAAAACTAGCAATTTTTTTTTATAGCAATTAATTTAAAACTTTGTTATTATTCCAAATTTATAATTGAATCATCTTAAAAAAGTCAAAATGAGCTCTAACTTTTGATGAATTGGGCTACAATAAAATTACACCGAACAACAGTAGTAGTCATGATGAATAAAAAAAACATGAAGGAAAGTTATACATGAATATATATATATGTATATAGATTATGCACGAACCATATTTGTACCTAGGTCAGTCCCGATGAAATAATGACAGAGAAAAATATAGAAAAAAAAAAAAAACAAATTGCGTATGAATGAGGCAAAAGCAAGTTTTGCTTATTGGGTGCGCATATTCGGACAACTTTTGTGTTAAGCCTGGACTATTGCAACGAGCGATCTCACGTCTATTATTTAAGTCTATCAATTAGTGTGGTGTTACTTATTATAGTGACCGAGTGATGCAAGAATAAGCAAAAAACGTGACTAAATAAATACCATTCAAAAGAGAGAAAAAAAAAACTTACAAAATAATGAACTAAATAAAAAGGATAAAAGTAAACTGACGTTATAAATATGTAATGCCTTAATGTTAACGGTAATAACGATAGTTTCGTCTTTATTGTCTGTACGTTTTGTTCGTCATTTTTGTGCGTATGTGTCTAAGTCTGTGTGCAAGTGCGCCGGATGACGTGTCGACTTTGCAAATCATATATTTCTTTTTGAAAACGAAAATTCAATTAGTTTTTGAATGTAGAATAAATGTTCTTATTGTAACAGCAATCTTGCCTAGATTGTTTGAATTCATTCCCAGGAAAATATGACGTTGCACGTCGACATGTCATCTGAAAATCGAGGTCTTTAGAACGGACTGCTGTCTAAATAGTTCAGGCTGGATGTCGATGTTTGTAGCGGATAATGAAATGAAAAAACAACGTATAATTAAATTTGAAAAATTATTCTACTGTCTTAAATTTTCTTTTCCATCTTCCCTAAATAAAATTGTATTTATAATTTTTAAACGTTAAATTTACAATAACTGCTGGATAAGATACTTTATGTTGTCTTTAGTTAATTTTATATATGCTTTTTATTCGATACATTATTTATGAAATTTATTTTATATTTAATTACAATCGTGGTATAAAATATTGCAGTCTTCTCCACGAAGACCTGTCATCGCAGCATCTTCCACAAGAGAACCCCATCCAGATGAAGAATTCAAATTTTTTGTGAAATATTGTCTAAAAATTGCATAACTTATTAAGTTAAATGTTATTATTATGTTTTTTTAATTTAATATTTTTATTGAGGTATTACGTTAAATATGTAGCTAAACTTTTTCCAGGTGTACCAAAATCTTGTAATAACTTATGATTCTGGAGACATATCATCCATTGTAAACACCGCAGTCGAGCATCATCATTAAAAATATCTTCCTCTTCTGGAGTCTGCAAAAAATGTGCTTTTTAATTTTATTTTCTTGTAAAAAGAATTTTATAAGTATGTAAATTAAAAATATAAAAATCATACCAAATTATTCAACTTGTGTACAACTGATAAATCTCTTCTTTTTCGAGCAGACAAAGCATCAACTAGAGCAGTTTTTCTTCTAGTCGCTTCCATGGTATTTTGTATGACAGCAAAAAGCAATAGCAAACCTATAAAGCTCACGACGATAAAATGTCTAGGCGATGGTTTTAAAGGGAACTCATTTTCGTGCTCAACAATAGGATGATGTCCAAAATTGTAATTCGAATCATATAAATAAGAAACAGGATCTGCTGAATATTGCACTGCTGTATTTCGAGAATTTGGTGATCCTAACAATTTATTAACAATTAATGTTTTTTTTTCATATAAAAAGTTTGTTCATATAAAAATTTACCTTTAGTAAAGTAGTAAGATGAAACTGGAGTTTTATAATTATAATTGAGCAGTGGAGTAAAATCAACGGAGGGTAAGAAACTGTGATTATTTTCACTCTTAGGAAACACTGTTTGATTATTTATCACACTTGCAACTGTAGTTGTTACATTTTGACAAGTAATAAATGAAGTAAAAAATAAATTAAAAAAAAATATATTCAACATAATTAAATTATTATTAATAATGTAACGAAAAGGACTGTATAGTACTGACAAGTATGAGAAAAGAAAATAGCTAATGTACTTAGATTTAGACTTCACGTTTTTTTTACTGAAGACTGATATAGAAAGATTAATTTAAATGATTTGATACAATTTTTTGCTTCGTTGAATAGAGTTAAATTAAATTTTGCTTCCGTTATAATATTATAAAAGGAACATTAACCATATCTGAAAAATGAATATATTTATAAATCAATACATTTTATCAAATTTTTGTCTGCTTGAAGAAATTATAATTTTCTTAGAGTTATAAGGAAGAGGTGTTGAAAAATAAAATTATAATAAAATAAACCAAATTCGTTGCCTAACATTTCATATAATTTTATTGTCTGAATAGGTTTTACGTTCAATGAAACAA
The DNA here is from genome assembly GCA_022817325.1 of Idris sp. 1 HC-2018. Taxonomy (NCBI): domain Eukaryota; kingdom Metazoa; phylum Arthropoda; class Insecta; order Hymenoptera; family Scelionidae; genus Idris; species Idris sp. 1 HC-2018. The sequence continues at coordinate 5,215 of JABFPM010000020.1, forward strand.
ATTGTAACATATAAGACAATTACATATTAGCAATCAGCAGTAATTTAAGTTGTTTCTTATACTGTATAATTTGATAACGTTGTATACACTATATTCTTATATTATAGTGAATCCACGAATAAATTATAATAATTTGGTAATATCCTTAACTGATTCTTATAAACTATTAAGCTTACAAAATGTATTCACAAAACTGAAAATTGGAATATAATCGTCATTGCATTATTTTTCTTTTTTTATATATATATTTTTAAGCCATACAATATAAGGTTTATCTAGTTAAAAGATCATACATTTTCATAAAATTTATGATTTTATAATTAGAAACTTAAAAATTCTTATGTTTTAATTTAACTGAGAATTTTAATTGCATAAAAATTTTTATTTTCAATTAAGAGAACTTTAAAAATGTGTAAATTCTATTATTTATTTATTACTCTTTTTTTATGAAAACCATAGATATTTTTTAAAAGAAAATGTATGATCTTCTAAACAGAGTTATAATGCACAAAAGTTTCATCAAATCCAAGCTTTTAAATGTAATTGACTATTCATCCTTCAAAATTTGTTATTTCCGACTGTTACATAGTTTTGCACGTGTAGTCATGTAGTTTATATACATAACAATCAGTATTTGTTATAGAGTTCCATTTGTTACGGTACTTAAGGCAATAGTTCTTCAATTTGATCTGTTCACAAAAATGAAATAAGTTGTTTTACAATTAATTGAGCATTTTTTTATCGTAAAATAAATCAATTTTAAAATAAACCGCAGTATATAATTTCTTGGATAAAAAATGTTAAATCAATATGCAATTGACTTTCTTTTTGCAAACAAATCAATCAAACAACTCTAAAATATTTGATACATTTTTCAATCGACCATACTTTATAATCAATTGTATTACAATAAATAACTGTGAAAATAGTTTAGGTAATTGATTTCACCACGAAAATGATGAATAACTGCTAAATGAAAATGTTTAGAATTTTTACTACAAAAGCATTAATGAAAAACAATTTTCACTGTAATTTATGTGAATAAATCTTTTATTTGCTTAAAATTGACAAATTTACATTGACATTCATATTTGTTTATTTAATTTTGTCTCAATATTTGTTAATCCTTATATTTTCAAAATAAATATTATCAAAGTGCAATCTCAAAGTATAGTAAAATGCATACAAATAATCTGTCAACTAAGATTGTTAATATTATAATAATGCATAATAATTAACATTAAGCATAATTATAATTATACATGTATTATAGTAATTTTGGCTTCAATTCAAACTGTTTTCTCGAAATATAAATTTCTTAAATTAATTTAAATAAGTACAAATTACTTGTGTGAAATAAAATCATACAAAATAATATGAATACAAAAATTAAAGTACGAAGATCCATTTAAAAATAATAGAAATGTCATTTGGATTTTGAACATACTAGTACAAGAACTCACTAACTTTTTCAAGTTTTTCTTTCATTTTAAAAACGCAAAAAACAAAAAATCACACCAAGAGGATGCCAAACTAAAATTTCTACTTTTTCAACTTAGAAATTTATTAATTCAATTTAAAATAAAAATTTATTTCAGTAATGTTACGACGTAAGAATATTAATAAAAATCCATTGCAATTTTTCTCAAAGAACAGAAGACAGAAAAATGTAGCTCAATAATTTGATTAATAGCGATATTAAATATGAAAAACTCATTTTTAGTCGTGAAGCAAAAATGATTAATTTATCAAACTGAAAAATAGCTCGTCAAAAGATAATAAATTATTGTCTTTATTGAGTAATGAAAATTATATTTTCTTAATTACTAATATTTTTCGTCTGTTAGCAAAATCGCTCATTTCATAAAACAAAAATAACATAAAATTTTTACATCCTCTATTAGAAAAAACTCATTTGGACAGAATATTTTCTTTTGATTAAAAATGTGCTTATTTATTTTAAGTACAATATTTTAAAATGAAATTAATTTTCTTTTTTTTTCTTAAGGAATGCAAAGCTTTTTTTTATGCATCTTTTTCAACGTTACAACTATTATTTGTAAACTAAAAATACTTTTCAAGTACACACAATTACAAATTGATATACACTGTATTAACAATATTCCATCGCATATATCAAACAAATGCTCAAGAGATTCGAATAATAAGAGAAGCTTACTGTGTAACGCGAGTTTAGATAGCTATTGTACAATAAGTATAATAAAAGAAGTGTTTTTTTAAATGAAGTGCTCTGGTCGATATAAAAATAACATGATCAATCGTACGGGCATTTCAATAATATAAATTCATTCGTACTACAAATTTGGATTCAACATTCAAATTTTACAACATTTCATTTTATATTAAAATGAAAGAATAATTTATCTGATTTATGCCGCCGCAACTTCAGTAACGATTCCACCTGGTCCAGGCAATCCGGTCCATCCCATCAGGTCAATGTCAATCTCTCGAGCTGCTTGTCTGCCTTCTGTTATTGCCCAGACAACCAATGATTGTCCTCGACGACAATCTACAATAATTAAAACTTGTTTAAATATATTTTTGATTTACAAAAAGTCAGTTATAAAAGTTTCAATTTTTTTGACCCAAATTTCTAAAATCAAATAAACAAGGTCAGTTCTTCACCAATGATATGCTCCGGTGGTTAAAAACAATCATAATGACACGTAATATTTGAGTTCTACATTTTGTTTGCAAAAAATGATAATAAATATTCATTTTTTAATACCTCCTGCAGCATATATTCCAGGAATACTAGTGCGATATTTTCCAGATGGAGTTTCGTAATTACCACGACCATCCATCTTAGTTTCTAATTCTGTTGCAATATATTTTTCAGGTCCAAGGAAGCCCATGGCGAGTAAAACTAAGTCACATTTATAAATCTACAAAAATGAAAAATATTTTATTATGTTTATTTTGAAATAAATTATTGCATGATAAAGTGTTTTCATGAAGTAAAAATGCAATACTTTTTCACTATTAGGAACTTCATTCATTTTCCAACGACCATTTTCATCTTTTGTCCACTCTACCAAAACAGTTCTGATCCCTTTAACGTGTCCATTTCCATCATCTAAGAATTCCTGTATACAAATGCAAAATATTTAATTATATCAAAGATAATTAATTATTGATGAATAAGTATTTTTAAAAATACAAAGTTTACTTTGCTTAATATGCTAAATTGGCGAGGATCACGACCAAACTTGAGTGACACTTCTTCATGACCATAATCAACTTTAAATACTCGAGGAAACTGTGGCCAAGGATTATCATTAGCTCGTTTTTTCGAAGGTTCTGGTAAAATTTCGAAAGTAGTAATTGTTTTGGCACCCTGAAATAAATATTACAAGCATGAATTAATTTAAATTAAGTTTAACAAAATATATAATTCATATTAATACTAATTACCTGTCGTAATGAAGTAGCAATGCAATCACATCCAGTATCACCGCCTCCAATAATAATAACATCCCTATCTTTCGCAAGGAGTCGCATATCCAGAGGCTCAGTGTTTCCCATTTGTTTTTTTTGCCAGTGCTCCAAAAAGCTGACAGCAAAGTGAATCCCATCTAATTTTCTTCCTGGAATTTCTAAGTCTCTTGGCCAAGTGGCTCCAGTACAAAGAACCACAGCATCGTTTTCTTCTTTCAGTTTCTGCAATTCAGACATTAATTTTATTATCTTAAACTAGGCTTGCTGATTTGAGAATAATGAATACTTCAATTAAGAATGGTTTGAATTTTAAATAATTCAAATCATTTTAATACTTCGAATATTCAACTATTCGAATTTTACTAGTATCAGAATTTATTAATTAATCAAGTCCCGATCAGAACGATTAAAAACACTTAAATCTATTTCAGAATACAGAAAAATATGAATACAGAAATCAAATATTTAAATATTCAAATATTCAAACTATTTGAAATAGTCGAATAATATTCAAAGATATTCATTTAAATTTGAACTTCGACTAAACTCAAATAGTCAAATTAAGATAGGATTATCTTAATCCATAATTTGATAACAAAATATTCATTTAAGGCAATTACTTTAACAGTGATGTCTTTTCCAATATCAGCATTAGTTTTAAAGACAATTCCTTCAGCAGCCAGAAGTTGAACACGTCTTTGTACAACCTGCTTGGACAGTTTCATCGTAGGAATTCCATACTGCAAGAGACCACCAATTCGGTCGTTTCTTTCGTAAACTACAACATTGTGACCAGCTTTGTTAAGCTGATGAGCAGCAGCCAAACCAGCAGGCCCTGAACCAATAACAGCAACCTTTCTTCCAGTTCTTACTTTGGGTGCAATCGGGGCAATCCAGCCATTTTCAAATGCATGATCAATTATCGCACATTCAATGTTCTTGATAGTCACCGATGGTTCTGATATGCCCAGTACACATGCACCCTCGCACGGAGCTGGACAAACTCTTCCGGTAAATTCTGCAAATTTAATTGATCATTTCATTAATTGGATTCCATTTAAATTTATCTTAACTGGCTAATTAAAAACTGAAACTGATTATTCATCGAATGAGAAATAAATAATTGAACCAACTAACCCGGAAAATTGTTAGTTTGCAAAAGTTGATTAAGAGCTTCTTTCCAGTTATTTTGGTACACTAAATCGTTCCATTTGGGTATGATGTTTCCAAGAGGACAACCGTGACTGCTCTGGCAAAACGGAACTCCGCACTCCATACATCGTGCAGCCTGGACTCGCAAACCCTTGCGCACCCCTTGGAAATTGTAAATTTCATCCCAGTCGTCCACACGTTTTTCTACTGGTCTGTATATTCCAATCGTTTGTCTTTTGTATTTCATAAAACCTCTGAAAAACAACATTACATTTTTGTTAATTGTTAAATAAATTGGTTTATTTATTTGTAAGTATATTCTAATACCTTATTTTATCTAACTTCTTCTGCGCCATTTCTTCGTCGGTCACAGCTTCTTCGATGTCTTTGATAGATTCTTGTCTTTCAGTTCCATTTGAAACTGGCTCGGTTAATTTTGATTCTTCCATTTGTTTTAGAGCTCGTTGATATTCATACGGGAATACCTAAGAAGTTATTTTCACAAAAATTAATCAAATTAAAAGAGAAAAGAATAGTCTTAAATTATATTATCAAAAGTTAATTTTTTAACTTTATAGTTACTACCGAGATTTTTACTAGTAAAGATGTAATTGTGAAGTGTAAATAATTTTTTCTGACTTGAAATAATACTGTATGTAAATAGTGGTTTTAAATAAATCGACGTTTACAAAATGTAACTAGAAGTTATTCCTTTAGTTGTCTGTTTTCGACAAAAGTATATAACTTTTTTAATACCTTGATAAATCTAGTAGTTGCTTCAGGCCACACACGTAATAAATCATGCGCAATAAGCGATCCAGTTTTCTCAACAAATTCTTCTAACAAAGTTTTAACATAATCAATATCTTCTTTCAATTTCAAAGGTAACAGTTCCACTGTTTCGGGATTACATTTGCTGAAACAAAATTTAAAAATTACTGTTTGCTTTTTTAAAATGTTGCTAAAAATAATATTTCATTTGCACACCTTTTGAATGATCCATCAGTATCAAACACATAAGCAATGCCCCCAGACATTCCTGCTGCAAAATTTCTTCCAGTAAGTCCGAGAATGAGAGCACAACCACCTGTCATGTATTCACATCCATGGTCTCCCACTCCTTCCACAACAACGACTGCACCACTATTTCGTACACTGAACCTCTCTGCTGCTATTCCTCGGAAGTACGCTTTTCCAGATGTCGCTCCATACAAGCATACGTTGCCAACTATTACGTTCGCCTCAGAATTAAAATCAGACTCTTTTGGCGGATAGATCACAATTTCTCCTCCACATAAGCCCTACACATTTTATTTAACAAACTTAGAATCATTTTAATATGTAATTTATTTTCAGTTTGAGTTTACGAACCTTTCCGACGTAATCGTTAGCATCACCCTCCAGAATAACGTGGATTCCATTTGTCATGAAAGCGCAGAAACTTTGGCCAGCAGATCCTTTCAAATTAATGTTTATACTGTTAGGTGGTAAACCTTCTTCGCCATATTTTCTAAATAATGAAATGCAATCATTGAATATATATTTTTAATGTTCATGTGTACTTTAGAAATTAAAGTTTTACTAAATTGTAAATCTGTGGAGGAAAGCCAGAACCAGTTAACTCTACGTTTAGTGAGTTCGAAATATTGATACTCAAAGTTTTAAAGTCTATTTTTATTAACTCACAATAATAAGTTTTATTTTCAATCAGCATTGTAAATAAAGAAAAAGTATATATGGAGACCATATATTTATAATTGATGTTTTTTCAATACATTTTAAAGGGGAGTTAACTGGTTCTGGTTAGCACTATGGAGTTAACTGGTTAGGGAAATAACGAATAATTTACAAAATATTCACTAAAAACTTTTAAATAGTGTTTCATATGAAAAAATACGTCAAAATTAGGAACTTTGCATAATTAACTCAATTTTAAAAAAAAAGTGGAGTTAACTGGTTCTAGCTTTCCTCCATAGAAATATCATAAAAATGTATACATTTGAAATAAACTTACTTAGATATATGGTAACTCAGAGTAGAGCCAAAAGCTCTAGTTTCATTGTTAATAGTCATATCTATATTAATGCTTTTCTGGCTGCCATTTAAAACTGGCATAGCGTTTTCAATCAGTTCATTGTCTGAACGCTGCTCTAACTGAAAATCTTGTTTGACAGAACCACCGACAATATTGACTCCTGGACGTAATTCTAAGGCATTTCTTAAAATGTTTGTTAGGTCTAATAATTTTGCTTTTTCTATCTGAATATCTTCTCGCACTTTTAAGAAGTCTGTGCGTCCAATCAGCTCCTGGAATTTGCGTACTCCCAAATTCGACATAAAAGTACGTACCTAAAATAGAAATAAATTATTATACTTTGTCTCGTAAAGATTGTATTAAAATTTTTTATGTATAAAGTAAAAATGAATGTATTACTTCTTCAGCAAGAGCGAAGAAAAAGTTGACAACATGCTCTGGACTGCCTGCAAATTTCTTGCGGAGTACAGGATCTTGCGTGGCAATACCAACAGGACACGTGTTCAAGTGGCATTTGCGCATCATGGTGCAACCCATTGCTATCAAAGGTGCGGTACTGAAACCAAATTCGTCGGCCCCGAGCAAAGCTGCTACAACAATATCAAAACCAGTTCGCAATTGGCCATCAGCTTGAACAATCATTCGGGATCTCAAATTGTTTAACGTCAAAACCTGGTGAGTTTCAGCTATACCCAATTCCCAAGGTAAGCCTGCAGATTTGATTCCTGTCCAGCTACTTGCTCCAGTGCCACCGTCGTGTCCAGAAATCACAACGTGCTCAGCTTTACCCTTAAATTATATTTACACATATTTATTAGTAGCGAAATTTAAAACTATAATCTTGTATTCTTCATCGTTATTTATAATTACTGAAATCTCATGTGGAAAAATTATAAAAATCATTGTCTTTCAACATCGGGAATACTAATCATAGATTTCAGTGTAATTTATATTTGGAATTTTATACAAAAAATGTATGTATGATATTATGTAATGAACTAAATAATTACTTTAGCAACACCCGATGCAACAACACCCACGCCTACTTCGGAAACAAGTTTAACCGATATTCTAGCGTTTGGATTGGCGCATTTTAAATCGTAAATAAGTTCAGCCAAATCTTCTATAGAATAAATGTCATGGTGAGGGGGTGGGGATATCAAACCCACACCTGGAACTGAATGTCGAGTAGCTGCAATGTCTGCTGTGACCTAAAATATTAAAAAAAAAAAAAACATTAAAAAAATATACATATTTAATGTAATTTGTTTAAGTTATTTTTTAGATTTTCATACTTTGTAACCAGGCAGCTCTCCTCCTTCGCCAGGCTTGGCGCCCTGAGCCATTTTGATTTGCAAATCATCAGCATTAGCAAGATAACTGGATGTCACTCCAAATCTTCCACTGGCAACTTGTTTGATAGCAGACCTCTTATTGAATTCAGGATCTTGATTCAAATATCTAGAAATTGCGTTTTATTTTTAAATTCAATATATTCACAGAGTTGAGCTGAAATTTCGGAAACCCTTTTACCTATCAGCATTTTCTCCTCCTTCTCCAGTATTCGATTTTCCTCCAATACGATTCATGGCAACTGCCAGAGTCGAGTGTGCTTCTAAAGAAATACTTCCAAAACTCATGGCACCAGTAGCAAAACGTTTGACAATTTCTGAAGCTGCTTCCACTTCGTTAATTGGTACAGGATTATTTGACTTGACAATTTCCAGTTGACCACGTAAAGTGCAGTGTTGCACTTGTTCCATGGTAGTCTTACGATACATATCGTAAGCTTTATTGTCTTTTGAAACAACATATTCCTAAAAGTATTTCACAAATGAGTATCCAAATATTCTCAAATTTGGAACTAATAAAATGTTAATATTAACTCACTTGCAAACTAGCAATACTTGAAGGGTCATTAATATGTTTCTCACCGCCAGATCGCCAGTGATAAATTCCAGGATTACGTATTACCATCATGTCTAAAACTTTATCACAGTAAGTTATTTGATGTCGCTCAAAAGCTTCTCTAGCCAGAATATCGAAAGTGATTCCTCCAATGCGAGACTGAGTGCCCTGTTAGGATATATAAATTGTTTAGATTATATACCATTAAACAAATTTATTGATAAATTTAACCATTACCTTGAAACACTTGTCAACCACTTCATTGGCTAATCCTACAGCTTCGAAAATTTGAGCGCCTTTGTATGATTGCAGAGTAGAAATGCCCATTTTTGCCATCACCTTGGCAATTCCTCGTTCCATTGCATCGTGATAATTCTAAAATAGATATATTTTTTTAGATCAAGTTACCTTTTTCATTAATTGTGTAATAAAAAAAACTTACTGTAAACATAACATTGTCTGTATAAATTTGTCCGTCCAAAACACCATCGGCTCGTAAATCTCGAGCCATTTCGAAAACCAAGTAAGGACAGATTCCATCGGCACCGTAGCCAAGCAGGACACACATGTGGTGTACTTCACGAGCCTCACCAGTCTCTAGAATTAAACCAACCTTCATCCTCTGACGTTCTTCAATCAAGTGGTGGTGCACTGCACCCAGAGCCAAAAGCATGCTCACAGGAACTCTGTAATACATTAAAAAATAAAATTATGCAACTCTTTCGATTTGTATGTTGCTTGAAAGCAGCTTATTGAATTTTAGAAATGTTGTTGTTAAATTAAAACAAAGCAGTAACATCTGTAAAGACTTTTGTCCTCCTAAATATAAAATATTATGAAATAAAGTCAATAAATCGAGCAATTGTTTTTTGTCAATTTGAGTTTTTTATGCATTAGTTATTATGGATTTGTTCTGAATATTTTGATAATTATTCTCTTAAGGTGTTGTAAGGTGACTTTCTGTACATTTTCAAGTCAATATATTTATTTTTTAAAAAACTATAATACTGTTCACGTAGAACTACCAAAGGAACAAATTTGTCCTGTACAATTTGTTTATTAGATAAATAAATAATTATAAAATCACTATAAACAATATCTTTTTTATTATATAATCTCAACACATTGTCTGTATAATCGGCCCAAATCTCCAAACGTGAGAAAGGTTCTAACTGTTAATTTTAAACATTTGTAGTTTTCCAAATTTTTGAATATTAATGAATAAAAGATTCCAAACTTCTACAGTCTACATTCCAAAATTTCGTATTGTATAATTTAATTATCAAAAATTATTTCGAAAACATAATTTTTTGCAATATTAAAGATTTTTTAATCAATTTTTCAAGTTATCAATTGGTATAGTTGATTTTCTCAGATTTTCTTATAGTTCTATTTTATGATATACAAAAAAATATTAATGGTACCTTTTAGCGCCAGCTTCACGATCTGACAGAACGATCAATTGGTAGCCTTCTTTGGCAGCGTCATTAGCCTCCTTGCAAATTCGGTCGAGGGTTGGTACCAAGCTAGCTGGTCCAACTTCAACAGGGTAAGTTGCATCGATCACTTTGGTCCTCCAGCCACGATACTTTGTGTGCTTGATTACTTCAAGATCAATCAACGATAATATCGGTTGGTCTAAAAATAGTCGGTGCACGAACATCTCGTTTGGATCCAAGATGTTACTCTCCGGACCAATGGGACACAGCAAGGACATTACGATTTTTTCACGGAATGGATCTATCGGGGGATTGGTTACCTATCAAAATATACATAAAAATGATAAAAAAGACCATCTTTGTCTAAATAAAATTGATTTTATAGAAAAATTCTAAATACCTGAGCAAACAATTGTTTGAAATATTCGTAAAGCAAAGGCTGAAATTCCGAGAGGCAAGCCAACGGAGCGTCATTTCCCATAGATCCTAAAGCTTCTTTTCTATTTAAGTGAAATTATTTATTCATCAATGAACAGATTTATTGTACATGTATTATTCATATATTTTGTAATCTACTTACTTAGTTTCTAGCATTGGCAAAATTAGCAAATTGATGGTCTCCAGGGTATATCCATACAAAGATAAACGTTTGTCTCCTCCCCAGATTCTATTCACAGCTGAGATGTTCTGAATCGATTCACCATCTGGACCTTTATTCTCGATGGTTGCGTTCGATATTTTTTCAAGTTCATTAAAATTGTTATGTGCCGCTCGCAAATCTTCCATTGTAATCTGAATAAAAAATGTGTAGTGTAAATTTTTATTGCTTTCTTTGCTTCTAATTTATCTTGATTATTCTTTATGGAACATTTCTTATTACCCCCAACAACCAGAACATCAAATTCATAACAAATAGACATTAATATCAAATTTTCATTATCATATAGATTGATTTGAAAATTAAACAAACATAGATTACAGAGCAATAAAGACAACTCAATTTTTTGTAACTAAATAGGCAATTTTGTAGAAAAAAACACTGAAATCCTTATTTCATTTTCCCATTGAGAATAATCTTTAGATGTCTACAGAGAAATAATTGTCTATAAACACAAAAATTAAATAGAAAAAGAAATGCCTAGTGAAAAAGTTTAAAACTAGCTAACGAGCAAAAGTAAAAAGTTGTTTTTAAGTAAATGTAAAAAATTGATTCCTACAATATACATGTGTATACTATATAAGTTCAGTAATAAAATACCGATTCCCGATCGAATTATCAATAAAAATTATATATAAGCTTTTATATTATTATAAAAGTAAATGCAAATTCAACAGAGAATCGGGTACTGCAGACGACAAATAGGATTAGAATTCACTATTAACTATTTAAAAACATAAAAAAACATAATTTATGAGAATGGTTGTGGTGACGTATGCAAATCCAAATGTCATGAAAATGTTCTCCTTTTTTTCAACACCCAAACAATTTTATGACATAAGGATTTTTGTTGTACGCAAAAGAAAAATTAAGAAAATCACAAACATAAAAAACACATATTTTGTTCATACGTCAATATTTGAAACTCACCATCTGTGCACAAAACCAATCGTAGTCAGCATACGGGATAATTTGCAAAAAATTATTTTTCATTAACACGTTATTCTGAATTTTTACAAGCATTAAACAAAAAAAACTTTCTTTTTTTTGTCTCGTTAAAATCCAAAAGTATACATGTAACAAAGGGAAATAAATTAAATAACAAAATTTAAAATAGTTATTGATCCTTGATCACTATTCGTTATTTTTTCAAGAATGCCACTGTATTATATTTTTAGTCACAATTAAATCGCCACAAAAGTTATAATTCCAGAAAAAAAAGCAATTACAGTTGTATTAAACAGTAATAAATAATTTTAAAAAATATATTAATACCGGCGATAAATTTACAAGTTTAAAGTACATAATAATTGCAGATGTATTGTTAAAGTTAATAAATGCAAATTGTCTTAATTTTATGTGCACATTTTTTATATGTGCACAACAAATTAGTTCAGTTTAACCATTGATTTGAATATTCAGAAAATTATACCTGTTCCTTGAGCCATTTTGAGTGTGGTCTGCTCTTCGAAATTTCGAGCTTGAGTTCCACGTCTTGTATGATTCGTTTTTCTTCAGTATCAACCAATAGCATTCTTCCAGGCTTCAAGCGACTCTGAAAATAAAACGATATGCGAATAACCGTCGTGGAACGTGAGCCTTCTCTTTTTTTTAGCTGTCATTTCTCCTTCGCCATTTTCCAGTTTTATCCTTCTTTTCTTTTTTCTTTTTTACCTTTTCTTTTTCTGAACTTTATTCTATTTTTTACTGTTGTTTTACCTTTAGATGTTTTTTTTGTTCTTCCTTTAGCTAATTGTTACTTTTACAAAATTAATATAATAAATTAAAAGAAAAAAAAGAAACTTCAATCCTACTGCTCTTATTGCAAACTCTAGTTGCCCTAAATGATTAAAATAATACGATAGATATTTGTACATAAATGTGAATTATATAAAATAAACAAAACAATAATGGTAGAAAAAGATTTCGTTAGATGAGCTCTAATGATTGTATAAAAACAAGTACATCCTGGAAGACTTCTTTCCAATCTGAAAGCTGAAATTTGTTTATCGATATATGTATATATATATACTTGATATCACATATCGATATCGCGTTTTATGTTTGTGTCATTACCTGTGATTCGTTTACTTTATTTTTTGTCAGACAGAGACACCGCATCGCTATATACATAGCAAGTTTATGCTGGCGCCATTTAACTTATGTACTTTATTATCAAGTCTCTGTAATGTGAAATCGCAAAGTGTCCAGTAATTTTTTATTTATACAAATCATTTTTCAGTTTAAAATAATGTCAAATTTCAATTTTTAATAAAATTTCAAACCTAGACAAAAACATAATTTTTGGTATTTGAACTTTTTTTCGTTTTGCATAGAAAATGAATAATTTTATCCTTTCTTTAAACTTCATCTTTCAATTCCAATAAAAATAAAGATCAATTTTAATTAACATCGACAAAATTTATAAAATCTTGAATATAAAGTAAAAATTGTCATCGTTGGACACCTTGGAGAACGTTTCTCTAAATATATATATATATCATAATAATGAGATAAGAAAATAAAAAGTTTGGATGAATGTGAATAATTTGTTGAAGTTGATCTATCGGCGTGCCTAGTTACTGAAATTGTTTGACTGCGATCTCCCCCATTTTTCGCCGTTGCATTTTTCTCGAATCCCTTGTGGAATTACCTTGAGGACAACATTGCCGGGCGGAGTGTCATAGACGCCCACTTCGGACGCCATCACCATCAAGTTATCCTTCGTAACGTAGAAGCGCGACGGGCGCAGGCCGTTTCTGCCAAACAAAAAATTCAAAAGGGTCTTCTGTATTAGCGCCATTAAAAACATCGGCTCTTTTGTCGCTCTTTCCTGTCGGCATAACACTCTTAAACGTTTCTCAGCACTTAATAATTTTCCGCTACCTTTGTTAGTCGATTAATCCCATCATCCGAATGGGACGATTCCTCGCTCGCGTCTTCTTTGATTGGCCCCGCGACAAAGTCCGGCTGCAAAAACGAGGGCGCCAGCCAACATTTTTTGCCACTCCATAATTCTTATTTTCTTTTCAATTTTAACATTTCCCGTAAATGGCGCCCTCTGTCTTCGTGCCACTTGTCGCTTTAGCCGAAAGAAGCCATGATCATCGAGAGAGAATCAAGCGAGCTAACTGCGACGCGTTCCATGGTTTTTTTTTCGTTTACAAATTTTGATTATATAGTTTTTTTGGAATTTAATTTCCATGGAAATAGAGCCGCGATTTATTTTCTTTTTAACAAATCAGAGTTTTTTTCTACCTGTCGAGGGTGGCGCCGACATAACGTCCATCGGTGAAGGTCAGTAGAGCCGGTCCGTCCCAGGGTTCCATCGTGCAAGCTGCCCAGTGGTAAAAGTCACGCTTCTCTGTTGCCATTGTTAAATCATTTTGCCAAGCTTCTGGGACCATGGTCATTACAGCCTTTAAAAATAATCATGCGTTGTTATTGAGCCTTTTATTTAAACAATATATAAATATAGGTTTTACAAATATGTATATGTATACTTGGAATTTTGGATGCGTTGATACGTTAAAGTTTTAAAAAGTAATACCTCGGGCAAAGATCTTTGTCCAGCCATTGTGAGAAACTCAAGCACACAGTCCGCTGATCCGGAATCCGAGAGGTTTGGTTCTACAACTGGATACAGCTGTTTAAGTTGGTCTCCGAATATAGAACTTTTCATCACACCTTCTCGGGCTTTCATGAAATTAACATTTCCACGGAGAGTGTTGATTTCGCCATTGTGTGCTAGTAGACTGCACAATTTGGAAAAATATATATATATTAGAATAATATACAAGAAATATTGCAATTTTTGGATGTAAAAATATTTACCGAAGTGGATGTGCTCTTTCCCAACTAGGAAATGTGTTTGTCGAAAATCTTGTGTGCACTAGGGCTAAGTACGTTTCGAACTTTGGTGACTGAAAAAAGAAAACATCTCGCTATTGTTGTATGTTTTACATCATTTGCAGTAATTATAATCAACATATTTAAACAAGTTTATTTTGTATAAATATAAATTTTATGATAATATTTCGATTAATAAGTAATAAAAAATTAATGGAATGAATCTCAACGAAAATAAAAGAAGTAAGAATTTGATTTAAAACATGTTATGAAACAAAATGATAAATGTTTACATTAGCAGATTAAATAATTTGTAGTACACATGAAAAAACACGAATCAAACTATATTATTATGATAATTTAGAAATATTCTGAGCATTGAAAATTAGTAGATTGCAAACTGAAAATGTTTAATTTTGATGGTATTCTAGACAAACGCACAGTTTTTCAGAAAATTTAAGAAGACTAAAAAAATGAATAATTTTGATTTTTTGTTTATAATTTCTTAGAATTTTAGATCAAATATAAATTTCGTTCTTATAAATTTTAGTTTCAAGTTTTGTTCTGGGTTTTTAGATATTAAAAACTAACAATCCATGTTATTATTGATTAAATGTGAAAATAATCTCAAAATTGGGAAGTTTCAAAACTGTTTCAGAGATTTGTTTAAATTATCTTACAAAAATTTGCAGGAAATCTATTTTCAGCAGAACAGAATATTTAAAATTCAAATCACCAATCATAATAAATGTTTTGAAATGCTTCAAATTTCTTTTTGGATTGATGAAACTTTAAATTTTGCCTGGCAAAGACACCGTTATTTATTAGTGAATTTTTTAAAAAAATTTAAAATAACCCAATTTTTTTGTTAGTTTATGAAAAATATGTAACATAAATTATTGTGATTAATGAATAATCATTAAAATACAACATACAATTCAGTCTTCGTGCATGTTCAGTATAAATAAATTCGATCTCTAATCCGTGAAATATCACGCGCAATCCAATTTGTAACGTCTATTGACAGGATTGGCACGCTATCGTCTACTACATATATATTTAAGTATATAACTATATATTTTTTCCTTTTTATACAAATCAATTTTTTTTATTCAAACACTATTATAAATGTTACTTTATTACTGTTCGGAAACTTATTATTCAACTTTTTGAATGTAAAAGAACAAAAGTCAAAATTATATTCTATCTTTAATCAGATTCTATAAATAAATATAAATTTACCTTTTATTAATTTTATCAAAAAATTTAGCAGTTATAGTTAATGGAATAATCAAAAAAGAACTAAATGCAATAGTATCTACATGTATACTCTTTCAAAAGATAGTTTTAAAATTGTTTAACATTTCAGCTTTTAATAATGTGTTCAACAATCTTTTTTTCAAATACAATTGTTGTTATGTAAAATTCAGTTAAGTGAATCATCAAATATTTGATTTAACAAGTTATTAATTTAAATTACATTCAAACTCACTTGTAAATCAAGATAGTAAAGCCATAATTGGTCGGCTGAGAATTGTCCCTTGTAAACCACCGTTTTCAGTGATAAAGAACAAATATAATATCTCAGTCCAGGTTTCGAAATGCTATGGGACGACCGTTTACGTAATACAAACACCTGCAAAAATAACATTAATTGTTGTCAAATAATTGTTTAAAACAGTTTTAGAAAAAATAAAGCAAAAAAATAGTCTTTACTTGACGATTCAGTTCTTCTACGCTTCCTTGATCGCCAGTGACAAAAACCTGACGTATATGTGGCTCGAATTTCCGTGCCACCCGGCCAATTTTTGTATTGTCGGTTGGAACATCGCGCCAGCATATTATCTAAAATGATAGTAATTCTTTTTATAACAAATGCATACAAATAAACAAGAGTAACTGTTCCAAAAAAGTAAAATTACCCGCAAACCACAATCTTTTGCCAATGCCTCAAATTCAGCTTCCGCTTGGGTGTGAGTTTGCTTATCAAGAAATAATAAACCAGTTGCGTAACGTCCAAAATTTGGTAATTCAATGCCTCGCGTTTCTCTGAAATATATAAGCATACAATTACTATCCTTCAAGTATAGTATTTTGAAAATAAATTAATTATAAATGAATAATTCCACACCAAACTCCAATTAAAAAACTAAAATTATTTTCGAGACCCTCAAAAATCCAATTTTTTAACCTTTATTGATGTAAATAGCAGAGGGATGAGAATAAAATTAATTTCGTGAATTTCAAAGCACTTTTTCTAAAATATTTTGCGACAAAATGATGAAAAATACTACTCTGATCGGAAATTTTCCGCAAAAAAAGAATAAATATCTTTGTATGAGAAAATCCTTTTTTTCATTATTATTTTAAACAAATTTAACATAACAATTTGGAGTATACTAAAATCTTATTGAACTCATGGTTTAAACCAATAAAAAGGGTCTTTATTATTCTGAGTATTTAAATTAAATTAAGAAAAGAGAATCTGATTTTAAGCACACCTTATTTCATCAGCATAATATTGGTGCGGAATAGCGCAAAGAACTCCAGCACCGTCTCCCGAGTCATTATCACAGGCGCAAGCACCTCTGTGGTGCATACGAGCCGACAAAGTTTCAGCATCGCGAATGATCTGAAAAAGCAAAACATTGAAGTTGCTATCTCGTGTAGATTATACATGAAATTTCTTTGTAATCACCTTGTGCGATCGTTTTCCATCAATAGCAACAATAAAACCAACGCCACAAGCTTCTTTCTCAAGAGTGGGGTCGTAGAGGCCTTGCTTCGCCGGAAGAGACCACGGCTCACCAGAGCTCATATTCGTATTCTGAAATAATTAACACGTCTGATTACATTTTATCTCTTAATACATAAATAACTCGCGTGTTTAACAAGAAAATCATCAGCTGATCAAATACTTCCATTTACAAAGTCTTTAATATTTATAACTTTATTAACTGGATGTTAATAGCTATATTTTATTTTGAACTTGAACTGCTGACACAAAAGAGTACATTGAACGCAAAATAGTCAGAGGGGCTTTTCCCTGCAATTATTATATAATTTACAAATGGAATCTGTCATTGTAAGCCATGTGCATTAATATGCTAAATGCTACGTGAAGCAAATAATTTATTCACGCATGGCAGTTGATATTTCAACACAACTTTGAGCATCTTAGCCGATTAATGCCTCATCTGTTGAATCAATTTCTTATACGTCTGATAAATCTTCTAATGATTTGACGTTTTATCGTTTCGCTTTTCTTCTTTTAATTTTATGTATCTCGAAGTGAGATAACAAAAAATTACATATTATGTTTTAATGTTGTTGTTTTTTTCATTTTAAATCAAGTTGCTTCCTCCGCTAAACTTATCAAGATTATGATCACTATCAACTTCAACTTTGCAAGCATCAATTATTTAAAGTTGTGAATAATGTTCTTTCAGAATAATTGTTTAATACATTATTTGTCTTTTAAATAAAATAGTTTTTAATTTATAATGTTTTGAGGAAAAAATGTGAATGAAATGTGAACCATTTAAAAAAAGCTAATTTTAGCGGCCTGCCAACGTACAATGACGTGGGTGTAAAATTTATCGATTCTCTCCGGCGACATTTCTCTGGATACAGCTGAGTATCGCTGGCGCTCGTTCATTCATTCGATATAAATTTTTTTCTTTGTATTCAAGTTCATTGAGTTATTGGAAATTAAAAACAACAAAGAAGGATAAATGTATGAAAAAAGGTTATTACAAAAAGGGTGGTGGTAAATATAAATTTACGCATAAATGTCGATTGAGCCCACAGAACATGCGCATAACCGTGACGCACGTTACATTTATTTTATTGCCCAAATTGCATAATGTGTTGTAAAAGTTGAAGCGCGTTTTTTATTTTAAATTTTTAAAGACATTTTCTGATCACGAAGTAAAAATTAAATTTATTTTTGGTCCCAAATTTTGTATGGAAAACTTTTTTTGTTTAATTTTTATCGAACTTTTTTTAATTCAAACAACTTTTTTTTTGTTTGATAAATACAATTATGTACTTTTATCAGTCTACGAACTCTGACCTCCGATGGGGGGTCAATAATTAAAAAGAGTGAAACAAAAAAAATATAAAGTGACGATACATCACGCAATCGTCAAAAGATCACAAGTAAAATCAAATGTGATTGACACTTAATTTGAAGTGTAGAAAATTTCATAAGAAGATGAAATCGACCGATTAGAAATAAAACTATTAAAATTACGCAGTTTATTTCGTCATTATCATAATAAAGCATTTTGAAAGTTTGATGTGAAAAGCGCAACACACGAAATAACTCCCGCATGACGCGTGCAAGAAGTTTGATCGAGATATTGCAAAAAAAAAAATTATCGAAAAAAAACAAAAATAAGATGTGTCATCTCAGATTTATCCTAAATCAAATTATAATGAAGAAAGTTGGTCGATAAATTTAATTTTGAAACTTAAGCAATAATTTGAAAATATAACTTCTACTTTGAAAATTGTTTTGAGTTTAATTTCAAGCTGACTATGAAAAGCTATTTTGCAATCTAAAGATCGGCTGAACAGTCTTCCAGCTGGAAACATGCCAAAAGGGCCTTTTTCAACAAAAGCCAAAGGAGGAAGAAAATAAATTCTTTTGTGTCTCGGTAACAAAAAAATCTTTAACTTTATTTTTAACGTCAATTAACAGAATTGCTTAGTTCAATTTTTAATAATAATCATATAAATCACATTTGTTCTATTGGATTCATTAAACTTGTTTTTTTTTTTTATTTAATTATCTTTAATTCTCAACTATTAAAAGATGTTATGCAACAGAAATAACAGTATCAATTAATAATTCAATGAATAAGTATAATGTTTTGAGATATATAAATTGTATGAAATTTGAATCGAGCCAAACGTTTCGGGAAACTGAGATTTTAAATATGTTTGGCTAGTACGTCATAGCGCTTGTCACAGTTAAGAAAAATGTCTCGCTTTTATTTTTCTTTTATATATCGAAGAACAAAAAAAACATTTGTTACAAAGTATACTGTTTTTATAATTAACAAATTACGTAATAACTCAAAGTAAATTTAAAATAAAATGAAACAATTTACAGTTTTATTGATAATTTATTATAGTTATTTAATTTAAAAAATTTAACACAAAGTATTTGAAGAATATACTTTGTGATTCATTTTTTTAACTACGTAAATTAAATTTTATCATCAAGTAATAAAGTTTAAATTAAAAACTGCTTTTTGTAAATTAATTTTATTAATTTTATAAAATTGAAAAATTTCATATTTCCTGTAAATAAAAATTATCCACTTAGACCAATCGGAAAAAGGAAACATTTTAGTCAACAAAATTGAATTGTAACAATTTTTGTTTAAATTTTAATAAAATAATGTTGATAATTTTCTAAATTTGTTTGGCTGTAATAACAAGTTTAACTTATGATTAATTTCAAATTTCGTATTCAGAAAGAAACCAATTCCTGTAACTATATTCCGAAAATATTTTTGGCTTTTTGATAATTGTAACTGAAACATTTTAGTATTTTAAACACGTAAATATTTTCATATTTCAAAACACAGCGTTATTTACATAAATAATACAATTGCTAAAATAAAATAATAAATTATCTTTCAAAAAGCTTTAATCAAGTGTAAAATAAATATTGATAAAACAATTTAGTTTTACAATTATAGCTATTGTATTTCAAACTGTTATTAATGTTTGAGATATTGTAAAACAAACTAGAGCAGAATAGATATTTCTTTTCCAAATCCCTTTTCTTACATTTATTTTACTGAAGTAAATAAACCATTTTTTTGCTAGCTTTAGGAAATCTTTATTTAGATTATCAGCAAGTTCATCATATCATGTAACATGACGTCCAATTGTATTGACATTAGACGTACTTAATTCGCAGAAGCCTTTTGCTAATAAACTTTACATAGTTAACCGTGTCTACTTTCAGTCAGCTGCAAATTGTAATTTACACAAAACAGGTAATGGAAATGGATATTCATACATCAGATTAATATAAATTGAATTAAATGAAACCGGTAATATAAGTTGAACATTGATTTAGCTACACTCATTAAGTGGTACAAAAACAACAACAAAAAAAGAAAAAAATTAATTTAAGTATCGCTTTTCAATTTCATTTTTTTTAAATGTAACATAAATAGCCTCATTGTCATTAAAATTTGTACATATCATAAAAAGTTATACACGATTAGTTCTGCAGGTCAAACAAATACAATATTTTTATAGAATAAAAAAGATAAACAAATAATTATTTGTCGACATTAATAAGTCATCGATAGGTGTAATATTATCAACGAGGCTTAGCTAGTTATTGCGCATAAATAAATATACTGGATCTCGAGAACAATTTTTAAAAATTTCCACTGATGGAAAATTATTCTAGAAATGAACTATTTTTTTGAAAATATAAAGTATCAATTTATTAACAGCACGTTTTATTAATAGTGTCAAATATTAAGTTTGAATTCATTAAAACCTTTATATTACTGTCAAGTCATGTATGTTTCAACTTTTATAATAACGATTAAACAAAATCACATTATTTAAAAATATCCAAATATTGTAACTGTTTGAAATTCAAAAATCAACTTTACGTATTGTTCAGTGCTTTTACTTTTTTTCTAAATCTAGTTTGAGAAGGGATAAAAAACAAAAAACGTACATTTTTGACAGACACCAGACGTGTAATGCAGAAAACAAGCTGTACAAACGTTTATGCAGCTTGAAAACCAGTTTACTTGGATAAAACGAACCTGTTTCAGTATTTATTAGCCCCCCTCTTTTTTTCGAGTACATTTTTGTATCAGAGAAAGTTTGACATAATTTTTTGTGCGAAATGCAGCCAAATTTAAAAAAATAATAATACGTAAGAAGGTATTCACTACGATTACAAATCCGGGTTATTGATTGTAAGAAACACGAACGAGAGACGGTGGTGGCGGCGTCTCCGTCGTTTTGTTCGTGGGAGAACAAACGAAAGAATCGCCGGCTTTTGTGTATTTTTAGCGACACGCGCTTCAGTCCCACAAATGCGCGCTACAAATTCGTTATTTTCATTAAAAAATTAATAATCATCCCCCATCCCTTACAGTACAGCCCCTTATAACCTATTTTCGATCGTCTTGCAATTATCAAAATGAACATTTTCCTCTATAAATTATCGATTATCCTCACACATACACATCTATATAGTCAATAAATTGTAAAATGCAAATTAAAAATCGATTCGCAGCATGACATTCATTCAAAATGGAGCTCTTCTTTTTTTGTTAAAGGGTGGTTTGCACACCATAACCTTGAACAAAGAAAAATCGATAACAAAAAATTTTTCTAGACAGTTACTGACCTGCGTTAGTGATAAAATTTTGTATTACGTATGCTATGGTATATATATATAAATATAATATATTATGGGTATAGATTTATATTCAGGAACTGCACCTCCTATTGATGTCAAAAAGAGTGCGTGCTCGCAATGGAGGGAGGGCCGGGTTGCCGGGCGTTGTTCCGCAGTTGTTGTCCTTATAGCAAAATATGTAATACAATTGGAATTTATTTTGAAGCAGCGATGAACAAAATAATTTGAGCTGCGAGTCGGCCTGAAGCCGATGAGTTGCTTGTGTGCTTGTGTACACGCAGCAGTATTATCGATCAGCAGACGTTAACTAATCCCAGCCGAGAGTCCACGAGCAACTGACAAGTCACACTAAACTAAGCTCGCTGGCGGTGTGACCAGTCAAACTTGAAACATCACCAACTGCCGCGCGCCACCACCGCCCCCACTCAAAATTCGCTAACTAACAATGAGGACTTAAATGTGAACTGCGCGCAAAAATGTTTCACAAGGGTGGCAAAGAACAAGTTTCAAATTTTGTTTTGATGTCATTTATTGTTAAACGAAATACCTAAAAAATGTATATATGAACACAAAACTGATATTTAAAAACCTCCTTAAGAAATCCGATTTGAAAAAACAAAAATAAATATAAATCTATTTTTTTGTACATAGGGTTGCCACCTTGATCATTTTGACTCGGAGACTTCGGGGAAAATCAAAAACTAATAATAGGCAGTTGTATACGTGCGAAAGAGAGGTCCGATGATCACCGGGTCAACTGAAACTAAGAGTTGGCAACCCTATTTGTACACTTTATTATTCAGAAATTATGACGTCATTTAAAATCAACTTACCCTATTCCAGTTCGATACTCTGATCTGTATTACAATTTAATATTTGTATTTTACAATTTAAAAAATTCATAATATGAACATTGAACATTTAAAATGGTGAAATTTGAATTTTAGTTTAAGTACAATGAAGTTTAAGGTCAAATTAGATTCGGTTCGCTGGGAACATATTTTTCTTACCATGTCGCATTGTAAAAATACAAAAATTATATGTTCTGAAAATAATTTTAAAAAACGCATTACAATTATTTTTCTGTTTCTAAATTTTCCGGGCAAAGAATTTTAATTATCGAGATTTTTGACAAATTTACAAATTTAAAATTTTTATAACTTTTAATACTTTTTATTAAAGACAAAGTAGAAAACAAATTAGAACTTTATTGTTTGTGAAATAATGATATTAACAAATTTATAAATATAAGGTAATTAAAACTCAGTTTACACTAGATAAAAATATTTTTCCTAAAACGATAATTTATCTCATAAATTTAACTGAAAATAATTTCATGCCTTTATTTCTATGCAAAAATTTACGTATTGTTTAAAAGTTATTTATTCACATATTGTACATTGGAATTTTCAAAAATATTTGAATCATAATTCAATAAAATAAAATAATGATCAAATAGAAAAGAAAGTATTATTTTCTTTTAATTCTAACATTCTTATAATGCAGATTTATTACATTATAAATTTATTAAAAATATTAAAAAATATTATAAAATATTTACATTTATAATTAATAAAATAATTTCGAAAACAAGTATTTTACGTCATTAGAAATATCCCGGGATCCCAAGAAACAACAACTTTTCCCGCATCCTGGGAAATTTAATCAGGGAAATTCGAGAAACACTAAAGAAATGCCCAGCATTCTTAAAAAATAATTAATCGGTAAATGAAAGAAGTGGTGTTGAAAATTTGAGTGTAATTTATCACACTGTTGTTGCATTAATCTTCTTGCACTAGATTTAACTTCATTACTACAGTTATTTTTCTTATCAAAATTTTTTATTACAATAGCTGAGTTTCTAAATACAGTAGAAACTGTCACTATTGCCGAGTCGATGTTTGTCGCGCTTTCATAAGTTGCCTCCCCACTCTGAAAAACTTTTCTCCTCTATATGTGTTAATTTTTAATAATTTTGTATAAAATAATTTATTTATGTATTGAAATAAATATGATCAATTTTCCGCGGAAAATTATGCTGTGTTGCCGTTCCTCAACATGCAAAAAGTGGGGGAAATGAGTTGAGCAAAAATGCAACCTATCACAGTGGCATTCAGCAACCAGTGACAGTTTCTACTGTAGTCATATAATTTATATCAATTGCAAATAGTTTATGTTTAATTAATTGAATTAAATAATATAGTACACATAAATTATGTATAAAGTAATATGACAATAAATATTCCACGTAATGATCGAAACTTACGGTTTTTTCTTTTTTTACTAATAAAGGCCAAAAATAAGTTTGAATGAATTATAAATACCATTTATTGTATTTTATATTAGTACACGATATTATGTAATTACTTATTGTATATATAATTGGTTAAATAAATTTTTTTAAAGATTTGTTTACAAATCATTCAGGGAAGCTTGCAGCTGAATGATAGCATCTTTCGCACCCAAACCTATCTGCGCTTCTTGTGTGTCTGGGGGTTCTAGACTCAAAATGTTGACAGCTTCTTCCAAAATTGTAATCACTTGTAATATTTTGGATTTCAGGCCGACATTGTCGATTGTGTTTGATGACCATAAAGACCTTGCCAAAAATAATAAGGGTGCATGTAATTCGTAGAGTATCATACCTGGAATGAAAATTTTGTTTAATCTAAAAACTTTTTTTATTGTTGATTATAATTTAAAATTAGACTGAAATTGATTGTCGAGTTAAATTTGAATTGAAAACTGTTATTGAAGAAATTTATTGCTTGGTATTTTGAGTAACTTGAAAGTACCTCGTGCTCTAGATAAACCAGGTTCAATAATGTCTAATACACTTAGTACCATACGACATGCTTCAACTTTGTGCTCCAGCATGATATCGGGTAAATCATCCAATTCATATTCTTCCACTCGACCGTACAGTTGGCACAATGAAAATCTGTAAATAAAAATCACAATCATCATTACTATTAAAAAAAAAGAACTAATTACAATTTAGTGAAATTTGAATTAACTAATGTGCAGTTTTTATGAAGAAGATTATTTATTATCAGTGATTTTTAATGAAAGATATTTTATTTATAATTATAAAGCTTTCAAGTCATTTAATTTTAAAGTTGTCATATTAAAATGTGTTTATGCATTAATTATAGTACATAAATTTGTTTTGTTCTTATCTTATTATTCTGCATTAGTTTTTTTTTTTTTTAATATTTTAAATGATTTATTTACTAATTTATAATTTCGCTGTGTACCTCAAAGTCGTTAAAAAAGCATGCTTAGGATGAAGAATCGAATGATATTTTTTAATCAAAGCCTCTCTTTGTTGGATGGCTTCGGGTCCCTGTGCGCCAGAAATCATTTCCACCTCCTCAACTTCGGCTTGAATAATTTTAAAAACTTTCATTACTGCAGTCCCAGAACTTGAAAATTCACAACCATTACATTTCCATCTACTTTCAGCATCTACAATAATGATTACATTTTATATCTAGTAAAACTAATTAAATAAATTTAATATAAAAAATAAAAATTATTTTAATTCATTTTTTTTAAATAGTTCTAATGTTTTATTTACCGAGAGAATCTTCAGGTAACACCACTCCATTGTCACATTTGTTACACTTCAGTGTGGACAAATGTGTGTTTAACTCCGTGGGGTCGGAACATCTCACACACGCACATGAAAAGTGTTTTGTTTCTAAAAGGTTTTCTCGTCTCAGTAAAGTTGGCAAAAGCGAATGTGTGTAACTGCCAAAAAGTTCTCCTCCAGCTGGCACTTTAACGGAAGTCCTCAGAAACACCCTTAGAAGAAAATATTATAATAAAAATAAAAAGAAAAAAATTAAATATTGATATTGTTTAAGCAGATACCTGTTATCATTTGGTGAAACACTGTGACAAGTGTTTGACACACATGAATGATTCATCAGAGAAACAAACGGATAAAGAGCTCTTGCTTCGTAACCACTTGCCACTCGAATTTCATGGGCATTAATTTCTAAAATTCCACAGGCTGTTTGTATGGATTCTTCTGAAAATCTGTTTTTAATCAACACTTATATTTTGTCTCAACTTTTTTCACATTAAAATAAAATATAATGTGAATTATAAGTAAAATATATTTTAAAATAAATTATAATGTGAAAAATAAATAAAATATAATTTAAAGTAAAATATAATGACAAATTTAAAGACAATTTTACCTATCCAATTTCAACCGGTCTCTGATATAATTTACAATATTTACGTGATCTGTTTTCCACTGCTCTTTTTGGCAGCGTTTTTCATTATGCGCCACCATGGCTTTCACATCAGAATTATATCGTTCAGCATTTTTTTCACTCTCCAAAAGAAATCTTAATGGCAAAATGCATTCCAACTGAGGAACTCCATTTTGTACATTGTTCTGCTCTTGTAAACCGTGTAAATTAATTTTTTCTCCAACAGCAGCAAATACCTGCAAAAAATTTCATTTTTAAGAAAAAAAATAAGTTTAAGGTACTACTTATAATTTTATAAGTTTCACTTACTGAACACTCATAGTCTTGATGCTGACGCTGCTTTTCGCATTCTTCATTGCACACTGGCCAATGACATTTGCTACACAATGTCAAAGTTTCAGGTGTCTGGGGCCAAGGGGTGTAACAAGATAAACACAAAGGTCCGACTGCAGATTTTGGTCCAACAATAAAAGGTAACTCTGTCAAAATCTCGTCACCAGCTTCTAAATCCTTGGTAGCAACTAGATACCTAAAACATATTTTTTTGAAAAAACAGAAATATTACTTAAAAATAAACATTTTAGACAGAAAACTTACCTCCCAACTTTGTCATTTGACAATATTTTAAAACTTAAAGGTGTCTGAAACAAACAAAAAATGTAAACGTTCTGAGTACGTTTTAAATTAAAAGTTTATAAACTGTATATTTTCAATTTTAGTAGATGAAAATAATTAAAAAAATGAACCAACTAATTAAATACCTTATTTTCGGCCATGATTATTATTATATATATTTTTTTTTACTTTTTTAATATCGTGTTTTTAAAGTTCCTAAGAACACACTGAACTCAAACATGCTTCTTTACATACATAAATAGATCTGCCACGCGCACACATATTCACATTTACATATATGTAATGAACAAAAAATCAGTGGAAGTTTGCCAGTAGTACAATCTAGATCGTAATGTTTAGGCTGCTACAAAACGCACATTTTCATCAACTCTTAGTGCATTCGGTAAGTATTTTTGGTTCGAAGCGTACAGATTCTACCAAAAGTTTCTTTTACTTTCTAGAATGTTTATTTTAAAATCATTTGTCAGATAAAAATATACTAAGAGACAAAAAATAGTTTCTTTATTTAATTCCACCCCGTTTATATTCTTTTTAATAAATAATACATACACATATTTTAAACTTAAAAAGTAACTTGTATATAATAAATTTGTAAACCGACAATAAAATAAATTTAAAGATTGAATTGATTAATCTAAAAAAGAAAATGAAAGAAAAACAAATATTAAAAGTTTAGTATTTTTGGTTCAGGCAAATTTAATGTTTATGTTATATGTTGAAATTTTTATAATGTTGAAATTTTTATGCTCAGTATGAAAATTTTCGAGTCAATATATAAATATGAAGTGAAAATGTTCAAATACCGCGCCGACATTGCAGTGTATGTGAAAATTGTAACAAAGAGGGCAGCAGTACAACGTAGAAAAATTCGCTAACGCGTTGGTTCTAGTGGAGCAAACGTCTGATTGTCGCGTGAGCTTAATAAATCTTGCGAGGCTTTTTATTTTTGAGCAGTGTTCCACCAAATTGAATAAAACCGTAAGTAATTATGACATTAAATTGCCAATTATACTCCAAACAAGAGCACAATTACATTTTCACTGTTTTCTCAATTTAAAGCCTTTTATGAACAAAATTTCACTACCGGTTTTGCTAACCATACCAATGTCGTCTGCCATTCTAGTGACCTTCTAACAAAATTCGATAAAGTGGCCCAGTTAAGCTTGCATTTTCTTCAAGTAATTTTGCATTTTTTTTTCTTCATCCACTTCAAAATATGCAAATTATTATATTTACAATATGAAAATTAAACCTTTTACTCCATTGTTGAAATTGTAACAATTAAGACTGAACGAGTTTCTTACATATCTTATGTAATAGCAGGTCAATACCAATAATCTTTTGTTGTCGAATATTTTCACTCTTTTTACTTAAAAACCATTTTCCAAATTCATAGTCTGATATTATCTATAATTTTTCATTTAAATTAATAAACTACAATAATTATAAAACAAAAAATAATAAAATAAAAAAACAAAAAAACTACATTGAATCAATTTACAAAACTACTTTTTTGTTATGATTTTGTTTAAGACAAGCTAAAACAATTTTATTTGCGAAAAAAGCATGAGATATATTTGATCATTATTGATTGAATGTTATGCTTGACTGGGTATGTAAGAACGCACCCGTTTATAAACTTGAAGTTATTTTTACAAGCACTTATTAAATAACATTTTGTAGTAGAATAATAGTTTAAAAATTAATATCGTTAAAATGGTTTTAAAATTAATTCTGAAACCGATTGTAGAATAGTGAAATCAATTTGACCTAAGCTTTGTTTTTATTAAGATAAGCAAAGAATTTGAAAGATTGCTGAGGTATTTTAAGTGCGAAATGATATTTGTTTAGCATCCATCAACATGGCACCACCAGTGTACGCAGATTTGGGCAAAGAGGCTCGCAATGTCTTCAGCCAAGGATACCATTTTGGTATCATGAAATTGGATGTGAAAACCAAAACCGATTCTGGAGTTGAATTTGCGTCAAGCGGTGTCTCCAATCAGGACACTGGCAAAGTTTTTGGATCATTTGAGACGAAGTACAACTTCAAAGAATATAAAATGACATTCGCTGAGAAGTGGAATACTGACAATACTCTTGGAACTGATATAACTATTGTTGATCAATTACTTAAGGGTCTCACTTTAGGTTACAGTTGTACTTTCTCTCCACAAACAGGGTACAACAACTTTTTTTCAGAAAAAATATTTTCATGAAAATATCAAGTTTAACCCTTTCGCTACGTAAAAACAACATATTCAATTTTGGAAATTTGTTTATTAACCCTTATTACACTTTTTTTATTTTCAACCAAACTCAACTTTTTCATATATAGTGACCAAATTAAGTTTTTTGACGAAAAAAAAATATTGATTATTTTCTGTTTTTTACAATAATTTTTGCTGTAACAACAATTTTATTTTTTAGAATATGTTAATGATAGACGATTATATTCTGTAGAAACATTTAAAAAGCACTATTACAAAATTTTTCAAGGTATGTAGCAGATATGCTACAAAGTATCATTAAAGATTAAAACAAAACAGTAATAGTTCTTTTAGTTTTTGCAACATACTTTGATAGAAATAGACTTTATACAACATCTATAAATGTTTGTAACCCCTTAAATATGAACAATTATGAAATAAAGTAAAAAGTCATTTTTTTGATTTAGAAAAATTTCAGTAAAGAAAGGGTTAATACTAGAATTAATAATTTTTTTAATTTTTTTTATACAAAGTTGAAGTATAAATTTGTAATTTTTGTAGAAGTAAAACTGGTAAGATGAAGACTTCTTACAAAAACGATAATATTTCTGCTACTGCTGATTTTGACTTGAGTCTTTCTGCGGCACCACAAATCAGCGCCACTGCTGTTCTTGGATATCAGGGTAAACATTTAAACTTGAAAAAAAAATTAATTTTAAACGAATTATTTATGCTGCATGGATTTTTTAGGGTGGCTCGCTGGTTATCAGGCTGGTTTTGACTCATCTCAAAACAAACTTACGAAAAATAATTTCTCTTTGGGCCTTGTTGCATCGGACTTTACGCTTCATACAGCAGTGTAAGAAACTCATTGGTTAAATAAAAAATAATGTAATTACACGTGCAATCATGTTTAAACTTTTAAATGTATTTACAGCGAAAACGGAAGAGAGTTCAGTGGTTCAATTTACCACAAAGTAAAACCTGATTTAGAAACAGGTATTAACTTGGCCTGGAATTCTAGCAACAATTTTACGCAATTTGGACTTGGCTCAAAATATAAACTTGATAAAGATTCCTGCATCAGAGCTAAAGTTAATTCACAACTTCAGATTGGATTAGGGTACCAGCAGAGATTACGTGATGGTAATTATTACAAAGTAGTTCGTAATATAAAATTTGTTATACAACAAAATTATTAATGTTTCTTTTATTTTTTAGGAGTAACATTATTCTTGTCAACAAATGTTGACGGCAAAAACTTTGGCTCAGGAGGTCACAAGTTTGGTATCGCGTTTAATCTTGAAGCTTAAGGAACGCTGAAATGAAACTGAAAAGCAAAACACGAAATACATACTTTTGTCGATGCAGCGACATTATTTCTCTGTAATATTGAATCATTTTAGAAAGCACTTGAATTTCGTGTAATTTACTTATCAAAAATGAAAATAATAATTGCAAATGATGAAAAAAAAAGTCTTTTTAACATCTATACATTCTTTGCAGGAACTTTGAAAATAAATAACTTTGAAACGAATGTAAAGTAATAACTACTATTTACTCTAAGATGAAATTTAAATATATTCACTATTAATAGTTGAAAATTCACAAAAGTTCAAGAAATTCATGCGCTTTGACTCTGTCTCTTTTTTTTAAAATAGGTCAGTGAAATAAAAAAAATTCAACCACACTTGATCTTTCAACTGAAATTCAATTTAATATCATCGTTCCGATTATTATAATTAAATAGCGGTTTGCGCTTGTGTCCATAGAGTGCTCAACTTTATATTGCATATTCCATTATACAGTTTTTCTTTTGTATTTTAAGTATTACAACGTAGGGCTTGAGATGTTAACTTTAATGTTACTAAAAAATCTTGTCAAAGATTATCATTGTCATTTATACATAAAAAATGTGGATAGTTTCTGCAATAAAATGATACAACAACTTGCTTTGTTGAAAATCTTTTTATTTATGATTATTACGAACAACGCAGATTATAAAGTACCTTGAATTACACTATTTTTTCAAGTCTTTTTTACAAACTCACTTACAAAAATGTTATTTATTTATGAAAAAAAGTCTTCTTTTTTTGTTAATTTACTTTTTTATATTCGTTTAATGTTCATTTTACTAGCGCATCAATTAACCATTTGATCTTCCATCACTTTTGCAATCCATTCCGGTTCAGATTGAGCAATTTTTTCTATAATCTGATTTACTTGATAACAAAGTGACTGGATTTGTTTGTCCCAAGTTGGTAACATTTCGCGAGCTGAAAATAAATTTTATATTTAACACATACATTTTAAACATTAATTGCAGAACATATTTCGATTGTAAACTTACTTTCAAAGTGAACAATTGAATCAATTTGGTCTATAAAACCATTCATCCGTCCCTCTGTAATCATTTGACTGGCAATTTTCTCGGCTTTTGTTGGAGGAATTTCAAGCAACGCTCCTAATTCTTCGAAAGTGATATTGTTATAAAGTTTACTTGCAGACAATAAGTTGTGTTCGATAACAGCTCGGTCCAGAATTGTGGATCCAAGACCGTCTATCGTACAAGCTTTCTGGTGAGGCTGCAGCAGAGCTTCAAATTCTTCTAATTCTGAACGGCGAATAATACGATCCAAGTACATTTTCTCGAGAATTGAATATGCTGGAAGCTGCTGACAGCGTTCATCTTTGAATAATGTTGCAAGCATTCGACTTCGCTGTTGTCCTGAAAAAAAAAATTAAAGAAAACTGAAAAATGATCTTAAAAATTATACTAAATATTAATTTATAATTTTATTTGTCAAAATATTTAATTTACAAATAAGATTTTAATTTAATTATATACCTGCACTGGCAAGAACGGTGCAAATGAGAGCATTTCTCAAAGCGGTTAATCTTTCATCCTCATGAATAATTGTTCTATAAGATAATTCATTGTATCTTTGAGCAGCTTCAATGAATTTTCTCCTGTAATCTAATACCCTCGCATAACATACTTTGTAATAAATTTGAAGTTGTTCATTCTTTGACTCTGCCTGGAAACATAAGTTAACATTCATTTTTATTACTTAAAAATTATTTATGGTGGCGAAAGAACCTGGAAAGTCAAGGAACTTTTTGTAATCAGGGAAAATTATGGAAATCTCAGGGAATTTTTTTTAATGGCAAGGAAATATTATTTTTGAGCAATTATAATTAATTTTTCAAAGTCGACGAGTTTTTTTTTTTTTTTGGTAAAATGACTAAAATATTCGAGATCTTAAAAAACTTAGGATTAGATTAAATCTGGAAAATTTGTTTGAAAAACCTGGAACTGTTAGTAAATTTCGCAATCCAAATCTTGTCGCCATCATACTAAAATAATGACGTGAATTCACATTATTTTTCCGTGGTTGTTGACCATAATATTACAAAATACTTGTGCAAATATAAAACTTCGTGTAAAATTACATTGCTTGCTGCAAACCAGAAAATATAATTCTCAAAGTTACAATATGCATTATGAAATTACACCATACATTATACATTTTCTAATTAATCAAAATGAATACTTCACAATGTATTAGAAATTTTCTATATTTGTGATTTACTATTTTTTGATTGACTAATAATTCAAAAGCAAAATAAATTAAAATGAACTCTTTGTCCAAATATATGAATTTCGACGAATAAATGTATAGTATTTACTTAAATACAGCCGCCATTGTAGGTGTAAATCCACATGGGACAGTTTCAGTGTATGTAATTAAATTATTTAATGTTAAATATAATACCTGCAAAAGGGAGGCTCTATTTATAAAAGCTTCAGCCTGCACAGGATCATCGTCTTCTAAGTAAAGACGAGCAATCTTAAGATAAGTTTCCAGTTTATAATCTACAGTGTATTGTCTGCAACAAAAAGTTTGATAATTTAATGTTGAGAATAACTTTTAACCAACAGCTATTTGATTTTAAATTATTTACTTTTGTCCTGTTTCTAGAGGAATTCCAACAAGTACATTGGCTGCTTCACGCCAATTTTGGTTTCTTTCATAAATATCAGCCAAATGCTGTCTAATACTGGCAACCTGTTCTTCAAATGAAATAACTCGTGGTTGTACCTAAACAAAATGTTTAAAAAAAATTTTGAACTAAATAAGCAAGTTATACATTTTATAATTAGTACATTTTTAATTTGCATATACCTTGTCTAAGGTGTAATGAGAAACTGCTTTGGAAATTTCATCAGGAAGTTGTAAAAGACGATTGCAGACATCTGTCAGAACTTGTCTTGATATTACTAAGCTCACATTTTCATTTACAACTGAAAAAAATTTGTGTTAAACATTAATAATTTTATAAATAAAAGTAAAAGTTAAATGTATAATAATTCAAATCTAAAATTTGTAGTTTCGTTGTTGAAAATTTACAAATATTTTAAATTTATTTTCTTAAAAAATAAATTATTTATTTTTGCACATAAAATCGGTTTGAGAATTAAAGTAAATTTTGCATAATTTTAAGGAATATGTTCTGTAAAATAATATGCACTTTTAAGTAAGAGTGACACTTTTTAAATAAATTAATAATCACACTAAATAATGTAATTTGTATCGTAGAATCTTGAGAAAATTAAAACCAACTATTATTTAATTACATTTTGGAAATTTATTTTTCCTTCTTCAAATATGTTTAATAATTACATTTTTTTAATATAATGCATTTATGGTTTATAATTAATTACAAAGTATTAATAAATTATTGCATACATTATAACATTTTATCGATTTTTTGTATTTACGTTTCAAATTAAAACGTCGTAATTTAAATGTAAGTTATAAAAAACATTAACTTACTCGCTTCAATGAAAACTTTGAGACTCTCCGTAAGTTCCTCGTTAGATGATGTCAAAATTGCATCTAAAATGGCACGGTATCTACAAAAAAGTGTCAATTGTCAATTAACAGGACGTGTTTATACAGGTTATGATACAAATAATGAAGAAGGTTAACAACTGAAAATACTTCTCGGCCTGGTCCTTGTGTGATCCGCAGGAGTGGGCCAAATTCGTCAGCTGTTGACGTACAGAAACGGTCGTGATCATTATTTATTTGTTGCAATAACTTGATCACAAACAACTTTAATAGCCGCTGGACATCCTCATTTTTACACAAATCACCAATCTTTTTTCTTCAATTTTAGTTTTCACCGCAATCTACGACGATAGAGGCGCTGTCAATCTCTTTGAATTGCGCGCGCAAATTTAAATATTATTTGTCACTTTAACAAACAGTGTATCTGCTTTTTAATATCAAAAATGCATTTAATTTAACAAACAAAAATTTTAACAGAAAATATGTTACAACTCGACACAAATGTGTTGTTGATACGATTTGCTTGGATCTGCAGCGCCACCCAGCGGCAAAAATTGGCACTACAATGGAACTGACAGTTGCTCTTTAGATTTAACTGATCCAACGTTTTTTGTTTTTATTTTTCCTCGTTAGATTATTATTATTTTATGATACTTATTTTTTGATATTATTATTATCAGATTATTGTTAAGATTATTAAGACAAGACTTTGTCACAATGAAAAAGTTGTATAATTTTGTTTTCAAGGCAAATCGATTTTGAAATCAATATTAGATCAGACTTAATTTATTTCAATTGTACCTCTTCCTCTCTTCTCTGCTTTCTTTTATTTTAATACATTCACAAGTTTAGAGAGAGTTGTCGGTGTAACTTTTTGGTAGGTGTAAGCTGCCCAGTTATTTTCTACAATGAACAAAATCGTGTCTACTTTCTCAGCCATGGAAAAACCTTTGGTAAGATAGTTTAATAACAATAATTATTATTTTTAACAAATTATTGAAACAAAAGTTTTAGTATTAAAACAAATTTGAATATTACAAATAAAAGTTTTGTATTAACATTTTTGACAGTTTTACAATGCGACAAAATATTTACAAAAAAGTCAAACAGCTTCTCTGACTACTTTAAAATTAAATACACAAATACTACCAAAACAACTTGTTCCTGACTTGAAAATAACTGCGG
>JABFPM010000020.1:40254-53629 GCA_022817325.1 Idris sp. 1 HC-2018
TTTGAGGTGAATATTTGACAAACTATTTTGTTATAATAATTTTTTGTTATACTAATTTATAATTATATTTTTTTTTGTTAAAATAGATCAGTTCTTCCATTTTTAAATGAACAAGAATACAGTAAAACTGAAAAAATTGTGTCAGAATTTATTAATAACAACGGTATTGGACCATACTTGCACAAAAAATTATTAGAACGGTATGAAAATACCAACAATTGGGTAAGTAAACATTTTTATCATACATTAGATAGGTTTTAAATTTATATCTATTTATGTATTAATTTTGACATTTTTTTATAATAAATTACATGTATACATTCAATAATAAAATTATAAGGTACACAAATAAAACATTTAATAACAAGTTTTTACAATTTTTAAATAGAATAATGTAAATCTCAAAATTATAATATTTATTGTTAAAAAGGATCGAAGCCACATTTTTGCAATTTTGAGGAAAACGAAAAAAATTGTGTTAACAAAAATATATTTCTGTAATGTTTCAGAGTTATGTAACAATTCTACAAACAATTATCAACTTTACCACGATATTTGTTTAAACAAATAAACAAAACTCTGATAAACTTAGGTCCTTTTTAACAATAAACGTTTCAATTACCGGAACATCAATGAATTGATTGATATTTTCAGATGAGTGAATGGTGGTTTGATAAAGCTTATTTGGGATACAGATTACCTGTCATTGTAAACAGTAATCCTGGAGTGGTAGGACCACCTCAGCATTTTAATAACAAAGATGATGCATTTAGGTATGCTGGATACCTTATTGGAGCAATTTGTGAATACAATAAAATGGTAAAAAGGTATGAAAAATAGTTTCACTTCGACAGATCTAAAAAATGATTAGTGTTACATTTTTGAAACATTATTTCAGTGGTAAAATGAAGCAGGAAATGTTGCGTAATGAACCCTTGGATATGCAACCATATGGTTTAATTTTGGGCACGCATCGTCGTCCAGAATCAAAAATAGATGCATTATTACATACTGATGATGCAGATCACATTATAATTATGTGCAATAATAATGTATGTAACTGAATTTAGGTAAAATGATGTGATAATTTATTTATGTATGAACATTTTTTTAGATTTTTAAACTTTATTTAACTGATGAAAATGGAAACAGTATAAATGAAGAAAAGTTACATATAACTTTCAAAGATATTGCAGAGAGATCTGCAACTGCAGGAAAACCTGTAGGAATTTTGACCGGAAATCATAGAGACAAATGGGCATCTGATCATGCTTTACTTAAAAGTATTTATAAATTGAAGGTTTTCCTATCGTGGCAAGCTACTCAAAATGACATCTGAAACAATAATTTTATTTGAAATAAAAAATAACAACTCTGAGTTTTTAAATTGAAAATACAAAATTTTTTTATGGTACCAGTATAATTTATTATTATTATTTTTTTTTAATACAAAATTATTTATTTGTCTGTATTGTACTTGAAAAATGTTGATGTATGGATAATTTGTCCGAAATATCAAATTTTAAATGAAAAAAATGATAATCAAATATTTTTATTTTTGCTGGAAAAAGGGTTATCTGCTTATTCCCCATATTCTTCGATATTTAAACTTTATAGAAAATAAATTTTTCGACGTTTCATATAATCGTTTTTAAACTTAGAAGTCTTTTGGAAGTTGACAAACATGCAATTCTCTATAGAAATATTTTACACAAATTTAAATTAAGAGAAGCATTCAAAAATTAAGAATTTTTAAACACTTTTAGTCTAGCTAATAAAGCTCACCACGATAGAACTACTAAAAGAGAAAAAACATTATTTTTAGTTATATGAGTATTTGTCATTTGAAATTTTGTAACTTGCAGGTATTGGATCAAACAGAAAAATACTAGAAGACATTGAGTCAGCTTTGTTCATCGCTTGTTTGGATAACGATATTCCTAAAGAAGCGTTCATCAGTAAAAATAATGCTTCAGTAAGAGCTGTACAATCTTTAACAGGATACAATTCTCAAGTAAATGCAGGAAATAGGTGGCACGATAAAACAGTTCAGGTATAAATTTCCCACATACTTATCAGCAAACATTTAATTTCGCAAGTTCTGTATTAAATCTTTTATTTTTAGTACATAATTTCTTACGATGGATTTATTGGTCTGGAATATGAGCATACACCGTGTGAAGGTGTACCAGTGGCAGTACTTCACGATTTCGTATTAAATTATGTGTAAGTTTAAAATTTGCAAAAAAGTAATAATACATTTTTATTATGTAAAAACTTTTGTATTTTTAGAGCAAACAAGAAAGTGCCAACAAAACAAGATAATTCTGAAGCTTTTCCAAGAGCTCAGCTGTTGAAATTTGAG
Source organism: Idris sp. 1 HC-2018 (assembly GCA_022817325.1). NCBI lineage: Eukaryota > Metazoa > Arthropoda > Insecta > Hymenoptera > Scelionidae > Idris > Idris sp. 1 HC-2018. The sequence goes on from JABFPM010000020.1 coordinate 42,620, forward strand.
TTAAATGAAACTTTGGAAACTGCTTTAAAAGAAGCCACTAAAGCTGTTGATGAGTAAGTTTTATGAGATATTTTAAAAAACAAAGTTTGAAATTTAATGCAATCATTTTGCAGACTTTCCAACGAAATAGACATGGAATGTTTCACGTTTAACAAATTTGGAGCTGATGAACTAAAAAAATGCAAAGTTAGTCCTGACAGTTTCATTCAAATGGCCCTACAGCTCACTTTTTATAAAATGCACAAAACAATGCCTGCTCATTATGAAAGCGCGACTTTGCGAAGATTTCGTGATGCTCGAACAGAGTGCATTAGATCAACGAGCATTGAATCAATGGAATTCGTTAAAACATTTACAAACAGCTCGACTGTGAACAAAGTTAAAAAAGATGTACTACTCAAAGCTATCAATGCACATAAAAATGTTGCTAGCAAAGTAAGAATGAACAATTAAATTTCAGATACTTTAGATCATAATAATAATTGTATTATTTTTTTCTAGGCTGTTTTGGGAGAAGGTGTTGACAGACTATTTTTTGGTATGAAAATGATAGCGATGCAGGAAAATATAGATTTGCCAGAATTTTATAATGACCCAAGCTACAAAAGGAGCACATATTTCAATTTAACATCAAGCCAAGTTTGTATTTTCTGTTGAAAGGAAAAAGAAACTTACAAAATAATCAAATTAATTTTGTAATTGAATTTTCAGGTGCCTTTTAAAACTTCTTCTTTCATGTGTTACGGACCTGTTGTACCTGACGGTTATGGTTGTTGTTATAATCCTCGCCCGAGTGATATACTGTTCGCTTGCTCGTCATTTAAATCATGTCGAGAAACGAGTTCAGAAGAATTTGCAAATACTCTTCAGCAGAGTCTCTGTGATATGAAAAGTCTTTTCGATTAATCGAAAAACTCCAGTGCATTACAGAAAAATACGTGCAATTTGTTTTAAATATATCAAATGTTTATATTAAAAAAGTTATAATTCGAATTAAAGAAATTAAATATTTTAAACAATTGTTAAACAAAATAAAAGCTTATATTTATATACACATACATATATATTACTTGATAATATTTTTATATTTATACTGCAATAAAATTGATACAAATGTAAGCGTTGTTCTTTATACACAAGTAGAAAAATATAAAAGTAGTATAATAGATCTATATCTACAAACTTAATATTAAAATCAATATCGTGAACAAGTAAACGAACTTTATAACTCTTCATGAACTGCTGTTTGCGATTTGTCCGGTGGAAATCCCCAGAAATAAGAAGGATATCCCCGGACTTCTCGTTCTCTAACGACAAAAGACGAGAACGAAGAAATACAGTTGCCGATAAAATAATTTGATCTACCAAGGATAACGAGGTCCAAGTGTGGCGAACCCTTCTCACTGTCCTGTTTATGGACACTTACGCCTATTCTTGACAAAGCTTGAGTTAACTTATTCACCATGTGATCAAAATCAGAAGCAACAAATACCGACTTCACATCTTTGCCATTTCGAATGACTCGTTTGATGTGACGAATTATAACTTCAAAAGATGGCAAACACATGGTGGGTGTTGCCTTTCCACGCTCGTTTCTGTAGCCAAGGCACTGCGGTGCTGCGAATAAGTTTGGAGTCGAAGATATAAACTCACAAGCTCTGCTCTGAAAAATTTTATACCAAAATGTAATTCTGAATATTGCAAAAATGTTGAGAGCAAAGTTAATGTAAATTTTCAATACCCAGTCAATTCCGTTTCGCAAATGGATGCCAATAAATGCTCCCCTGGGAAGTTTTTCTTTGATGATTTTTTTTGCTGCATTGTTCATTTTGTCATTCCAAACTAAACATTTTTGTAAGACTTTGTTCTCTAGTTGTACTGGAAAACTGGCAGGAGCTCCAGTGAATGCCAAAACTGGCCAGTCCACTGGTGGATACTTTTCTATCCATTTGTATTTCACGTCTGTGTGATGGACATCAAAATGAAGTGGTCCATAAAATGAAGATTTCGCAAAGTCAATGTTATAAGTATCCCAAAAGGGCCCGAATGGGTTGCCTTCTTTTGCGTTGCAGTTATCGGTTTTTCCACGAGCAGCATAACAGAGAGCTGTTTACAATAATTGTTGTATATTAGGATTCAATAAATATTATTCAATAGATGTATTTTAAATTTTGTAATGATACTAATTTCTACGAGAATTTATGCAGTAATATAAGTTTACAATAATATATACAGTGATTGGTTTAATCAATGCTGAAGTGAGCCGTAATTTATAAAAGAAAAATAGTAGAATGAAAATCTGAAATGATTTAAATGATACGTCAATGTTGTAATTATAAATTGAATTGATTAAAAAAATAATACAAAATTAATAGAAAGGCACTACATTTGTAGGAATGTAGAAAGTATTGTAATGAATCTTAAAAAATTAAGATTTATTTTTTGGTAAATTTAAATTCATTAATGAGAAGTTTGTAAACCGTGACTCTCAATAAGATATTAACAAATTGTGAAACTCATATTATAGTATAAAAATATAACATACAATTTATAATATGAAATATCAATCTTCTATTACTTTAATTTTTTTTTGTATTTTATTTCAATTTAAACTTTACATAGCTATCAAGGTTAAGTATTTTGTATTCTGATAACGTTTTTAATTAAAAAAAAATAAATAAATAGTGCCCAAATTTTTATTTTTAAAATCATTTTAATGGCTATTTCTAATTATCCAATCAAATTTGTAGTTAAATATTTCGAAAACTCATGAAAGAACCTTTTAAAACCATATGCAACAAAATTGTTATACACCTTATATTTTTAATAAAATAAAATGAAGTTATTAGCATTTTAAAATTAATAAGCGCGGTACAGCACGCAACTTCAAATAATTTCATAACTTGACAATTTTGCATGAAAAAAAATAATTTCAAGTGAATCCATTTTTTGAATGAAAATCTCACGTGGAATGTCCCATATGGTTTCGCATTTTCTATAACAAAATCATATCTACCATTTTGCGACAATTACTCAGTTCATTTATAGAAACAATTTTAATTATTTTCACATAAGCAAAAATTATGCTTACAAATTCTATTCGACGATGGCCAAATAGAAGGAGCAAGTTTGTCCATAAATTCTTCCATTAAAATAACTTTGTGACATTTTCCTAACTCTGTCACGTTGAAATAAGTGTCAAATGGAACTTGTATCTGAAAAATAATTATAATTAATGTATAAAATAGCCAACAATTTTATAATTTTTATGAAGCAAATCAAATATTTTACAGATTTTGTTTCTCCATAACGATATTCAACCCAGGCAGGCAAAATCAGAGTTCTGTTCAGAGCTTTTGCAAACCCTAAAACACCTAAGAAATGGTCAGCTTGATTTCCAAATCGTCCTGTAAAGAAAGTAAAATTGTATACAAAATTTTTTGCAAACTTTTATATTTTATATGATGAAATGTTAAAATTCGTGTTATAATATATTTACCCTGCAAAATAACTTTGAATATTTAAATTGTTGAATATTAGCAGTACTGTTAAATATTGATAAATTAATTATTTAAATATTATAATTTTAAAATATCATAATAATAATGAAAATTTGTATAACTTACCCATACAAGGACAGTAGGCAAGATACCCGTTAATATCTACGTCGATTTCGCTTCTCACATAACTCAAATAATTGATTAATATAAAATAAAGGAACTTATACATATTCATATTAAATAATTACTAAAAAAATACATCAAAAAACTGTAAATATGGTTATGTCAAAATTTCATTTGTACCACTGTTACTATCGGTTACTATGGAAACAGATATTTTTATCTCGTTAATCAAATATAGGGATTTTATTTTTATAACTAACAATATCCTTAATTTGATATATAATATAATTTACACAAACCTATGTTTCTTAAAATATTTATTAAATAATGTATGAATTCAAAAAATTGAAATAAAATCTATGTCACAAAGTTATTACATTTGTTTTTATGACTTGTAATTTTTGAGGTTATATTTGAACAATTGGTAATGCCAATCTAGGAATTTTCAAGTATCACGTGATCAGTGCCCATATATGTCAACTTAATAATGTGTGTTCAGAGAGGAAAACATGTTACATTTATAAATATAAGAGGGAATTTTTTGTTGCAACGACATAAATTTGTATTTCCTAGAAAAATTTAAACTCCTTGAATGTATAAAAACTTTGCTCATTGAATAGCACTTTTTTAAGATTTTTTTTGTGCTGCACAAATTAATTCCTCAAGCCTTCCCACTTTATGACATTTCATTTAAAATTCCGATCCGAGGCCGAATTTCTTCGTCATTATCTTCAATATTTGGTCATACAACCTTGCATTGATGTGATTGTTTCGACGTTTTAGCTCTTGTCTTCTCTAAGTGTTAACAAATTTTTCGGATAATCCACACACAGTACGTATCATATACACTTTCTTTATATCAATTTTATTTTAATTATAAACAAAGTTCTAACCTGTTCATTTATTTATTTTACAAATTAAAAATTGATTCTGCATGTAACAATTGATTTAATTTCGAATAAAATTGTGTATATTGGAATAAAGAACACTTTTGTAAAAAATGTAAACATTAAATTGCAGTAAAATTATGGCTATATCAATACAAGAAATCAGTGAAAATACAAAATTGGCCCGGGAAATGGCGTTAATTGGCAATTATGACACTTCATCGGTTTATTATGAAAGTGTGGTGCAGCAAATAAGCAGACTTATGGTAAGCATTGCCGATGTGACACGTAAAACAAAGTGGCAACAAGTGCAGCAACAAATACTCCGTGAATTTGAAGGTGTCAAAGCAACTTCCAAGGTTTTACAGTTGTTTACTCACGGAGAAAGATTGCTGGGTAATAATCAGTTCAAATTTGTGCCTATTTTTTTTTTTTTTTTTTTTTTTTTTTTTTTATGGATATTGGTAAATATTTGATTTGTTATATAGGAACGCAATATTCTCCGTACGAAGAGCCAACAAGAGATGCAAGTATCTGGTCGAGTGGATCTTCTTTATCTTGGGGCCAGCCAGCACGAGATCCAGACGTCTGGCCACCATTAACACAATCAGAACAAAAGTATTTTTTTTAATTACTTGGACTTTAGAATTTTAATTTAAAACAAGATTTGTATTCAGTAAAATGAATATACTGCACTGCAGCAAAATTTCAGTATTTATTATTAATAAAATATCACAATTTAGGAATTCTAGAATTCAAAAAAACCAGCAAAAATCCCAAACTGGAATAGGAAGAGGGGGTTTAAACAAAAAACCTGGGGCTTCTTTGGGGAAAAAAGTAGATAATAAAACTTCAAAGAAAGATGAGAGAAAACCAACAATGAAAAAAGAAGACATCAATAAGGTAAGTGTATTTCAAAAATTAATTTTTTACAACATGAGTTTATTAAAAAATTAATAAGAAGTGCATAAGCTTGCTGAATAATTATGATTTCTTTTGTAGGAAAAATCAGAAAAAGCGGAATCGGAAAAAACCGATTCTGAAATCGAAGAACGAAAGTTTGAGCCTGCCATGGGAGACAGAGAGCTTGTGGATTTATTAGGTAAATAATTCAACGTTCATTATAAAGAATATTAAAAATGTTATTATAATTTTTTTCGTTTATAGAAAGAGATATTGTTCAAAAAAATCCAAACATACATTGGGACGACATCGCTGATTTGCATGAAGCAAAAAGATTGCTAGAAGAAGCTGTTGTTTTACCAATGTGGATGCCAGACTTTTTTAAAGTATGTTTTAAAAAATTACAGTTTTAAAGTATGTTTTAAAATTACATGGAAGATAAAATATGCATAAAAAAAGTAAATATTCTCTTTTTTTATATTAACAACTTTAATTACAGGGCATCCGAAGGCCATGGAAAGGTGTACTTATGGTCGGACCACCTGGGACTGGTAAAACTATGTTAGCAAAAGCAGTTGCCACAGAATGTGGTACAACTTTTTTCAATGTTTCGTCCTCGACTTTAACATCCAAATACAGAGGAGAATCTGAAAAACTTGTACGATTGTTATTTGAAATGGTAAGTTTTATAGATAACACAATTACTGTGAAATTTAAATAATTATAATCAAAATAAATAAAATATAACTATGACTCTTTTTAGGCTCGATTTTATGCTCCAAGTACTATATTTATAGATGAAATTGATTCCTTGTGTTCGAGACGTGGTTCAGAATCAGAACACGAAGCTTCACGAAGAGTAAAATCAGAACTTTTAGTGCAAATGGATGGAATCAGCTCAAACAAGTAATCTAAATCATCAACTCTTTTAATTTGAATAAGTGAAAAGTCTCCTAATTTTTCACATAAGTGCATACGCATTTATTATAAATGAATATTCACTTATATTAAAGTACCATTTTATTTTGAATTCTCAGAGAATAAATATAACTCAACTATAATTTCTTAACTTTTGCAGTGAAGATCCAAGCAAAGTTGTAATGGTGCTTGCAGCTACAAACTTTCCATGGGACATTGATGAAGCCCTGCGAAGAAGATTAGAAAAAAGAATATATATTCCTTTGCCCAATAGTAAGTATAATTCTTTTACTTAAAATTTACTTTTTAGCTTATCTGCTGTTTCATTTCAAGTCAAAGATTCATATCTGTTTTCATTTTATATTTTACTAATTGTTTAATTCGAATAATTTATAGAAGACGGAAGAGAAGCACTTTTAAAGATAAACTTGCGAGAAGTTAAAGTCGATGCTTCAGTTAATTTACCCGAAATCGCTTCAAAGCTGGAAGGTTACTCTGGAGCAGATATTACTAATGTTTGCAGGTAAATATTCTAAGAATAATTTGTTAAGTCTTTTAATAAAGAAATATGGGGAAAACTGATTTTGTTTTGTTTAATTTGTCTTATTACAGGGATGCTTCAATGATGTCGATGCGACGAAAAATTGCTGGTCTAAAACCAGACCAAATCAGACAATTACCAAAAGAAGAATTAGATTTACCAGTGTCTGCACTAGATTTTGATGAAGCTCTCGAAAGATGCAACAAAAGTGTCTCTCAAGAAGATCTAGAAAAATATGAAAAATGGATGAGCGAATTTGGTTCGTCTTGATACTGTCGCTTTCCGAGTTAATAATTTCATATTTTTTAATAAAAGTTCAAATGTACTTAATCGCATCGCGTGATAAAAATTATTCAAACCTTAGTTTCATAAGTTTTATTAAAACGTGTACATTTTTTATTAATATAAAATAAGATTCAAAGTTATATGTAAAAAAGGATATCCTTAATGTTCATATACAGTATTGATATAACTTTTTGATGTTTGACAAACAGATGTAATTTTTATAAATTGTGTTATTGATTGCGATGCTATGTGCTAAACATATTTATTAAAAATAAAAAGAAATTATTTATAAAAAAACAATGTTGCTTCATTTTATAGTCATTGAAAGATCTGAAATTACTTTTTTATCATGAAATTCTTTTTAATAAATAAGAAACAAAAATAAAATTCAATTATACAAAGCTATTTATTTTTACAATCATTTCTGCGCTTTTAAACTAAACATAATATTATAATAATCATAGCTTATAAATATAAAACATGTTACATTATTTAATTAAAACAATTTGAATTACAGGAGGATTAGTTTTTTAATAAATTTTGGATTTTAATGGCTTTGACTTTTATCTTTGTTCTTAATCTCAATGTCAGCAGCTGTTGGAATTTTTCTTCCCAGCATATCGTATGCAACAACTTTTTTATGAGCTTGAATTTCTTCAGCACCCTCATCAGAATCCGAACTATTATCACTGTCAGAAGAGTTATCGTAGTCTCCCAAACCTGGCAGAATGCCAATGCATTTCATGGCAGCCAGTTTTGGGTCTGTAACAGTAGTTCCTAGTTCGGAAGAATCGCTGTTTGATTTTGCATTTTTCTCATTTGGTTCACTGTTAGTCTTTTCCACTTCTTCTTCAGAATGTTTTCTTTTGGTGCTCATATTTTGGCCTAGAATACAAAATATTAAATATTATTATTAATCATTAAATGAATATAAAACATGTAAACTTTTTAAAAATAAGTTTCTATTGGCCACAAACAAATCTAAGTTACTCACTGTTATCTGATTTTTTCGATTTTTTCACCACAACACCTGCAAGCAATTTTATCTGAGAGCTTTTGCCACTGAAATCATAATAACATGAATGAAAAATCAAACAAATTATTTAGTTATTGAAAACAAAGTTGATAAAATAATAAACACCTGCCACTGCTGGTACTTTTAGAACTGATTTGAGGATTTTTTAATTCCTGTCTCAGTCGTTCATCTAATGATTTTTCCTGTAACGAAGCAACTGCAGCTTTAAAATCTCGCATTTCCTTCTCTTCTTCAAGATGTTTTTTTCGTTCTTCTTCTAACTTATTTCTGTCGATCAAATCCAAAAATTCAACTTCATCATCGTCAAGACCTTTTATCATATTCTCTAAAAAAATGTAATTACATTATAAAGATTATTTCTTTAAAAATATTATGAAGAATATTTCTGATTTATAACTAAAAAAGTATTTATCTTTATTAATTATCGCTCTTACTCAGTTTATGTGCTTCTTCATATTCCGCATCGCGTTTGAGTTTTTGTTCTTGAAGTTTATCATATAAAGATCTTGAGTCAAATGGTTCTTCTGGTGCTTCTATAATAACAAACAAACTTTTATTGAGTTGTGATTTATATAATATCAACATGTTTCAGTGTTTATTTTTTTCTTAATATTTCTTTTAATTTTAATTGAATGAAGGAATTTCAAAGTGAATTTTCAAGAAATTTTAATTTAAAAAAAACAAACAAACTTTTAATTATAAAATAAGAATTTTTATAACTTCTCGAATTTTATAGTTATTGAAAATATTTTTTATTTTTAAGAAAAATGTTGATTGAATTAATGATTGATTAAGGATATATTATTTGTAATATTTTGATGAGAAAAATGTCAAAATAAATATAAAATCATTCGGCAAATCCAATTTTTTTTATATTTTTCTAAAATCAATTACATATTTATAATTATTTGTATGTATACCTAAGTAGCTTTTACAATTAACAAAATTTTAACAGAACCTTTTATGGTTTTTAATTTAATGGCTTGATACTTATGAAAAAATAAATATTGACTTATACTACTGTGAACCTAACCTAAAGGCTGATCAGCTTTTCTAACACGCTCCCATTCTTCCTGCCTATTTCTTCGTTGTTCAGCAAGTTCTGCTTCAGATATAAATTTTGAACTCATTATTTCTAGTTATAATAAGCTATGTCAACAAAAATGTATATTTCTAATCTATAAAAGTCAAAATAATGTGGGTTACTTGAAAATTATACAAAATTTTTGATAATCTTGCAGCTTTTTATAACAACAAATTATATAGCATGTTCAAACAAACTCAACAACTTTGCCCTTTTAATACAAATATTCACAATTATATAAATTGAATAAAAAATGTGTAATTTCTTTTCTAACTTCTGATAAATTGTCAATGACAGCTGTCAAAATTTGAGAGTAAAACAATGTTTGGACCAACTCTGTTCACAATGTGAAAAATCAACTCTGTATTACTACTAATTAATGTGCTTGTGAGTGCGCACACATGTTTACAAGTATGAAGTGCTTTCTTTTTTCCTCTTCAAGAAATTGTATCTTTAGGCCTCTTTTCATGAGCTACTCTTTTCTGTAAGAAGTGACATTTGAGAACGTCGATATAAATCAGAAAATTATATTTTGTAAATTCAATTCAAATTAAAGGCCATTAAAAACAGGAGAGAAAAACAAAAATTCAACCTTTAAAAATTGCAAACGTTTCGGATCATTTGACAATTCTTTATCTTAACTACGCAAAAACATACAAAAGTCATTATTAATAAATATATTTCAACAATATTTTAAATTAAATTATTTTGCAAATCTGATGAATTACCTTATTTCACTGTAAAAATATGAGTACATTTTTTTCCGTTTTCATCACCTGATTGAGTTTTAACGCCAATTCTGTAGTTCGAGCTATTATAATTGCGACCACCTCATCTACGTATGCAACAAGAAATGCAGATGACATTGCGTCTGCTGGTATCTCCAGCTCGAGAATTCCGTTGTACATTGCGTTCCACAGATCAGGTCCCAAGTTTGAGCCCTGTGCTGCGCCAACAGTCACAGGTCTAGGGCCCTCTGTGATGTCGTATATCAGGATTCGCTCGCTCAAGTAGTCCCGCAAAAGGTATTCGGGGACATGGAATCGAGTTGTTAAGGACATCCGTTCACCTGAGTGAGTTAAACGCATTTTTGACATTGAGTGTCACTGAAACAACGACCCTTATTGAGTAGTGATTACTAGTTTGTGCACTCATCACAGCTCTAGTCACCTCTTCTACCGCGTCGATCGTTGATTTGTTTGCCATAAAACCGTACTGCTGAGGTGATAGGCTTCCAGCTTCCCGAATTGCTTCAAGAAACCTAGGTCGAATCAAATTCTCAAGTAGATTTCCGGCAGTATCCAGCATACATAGCTGGCGGTATGCTGAAAGCAGAATGTTGTTACCCTTGCCCTTGTCAATAAGCACGAGTTGTTGCCGCTTCCAGCACTTTTCGAAGGTGTTTGTAAATAAATCTGCGTTGTACATGTTTAGTAGCACCTCCGGTTTGGAAGCCGTAAAAACTTTCAGTGTTTCTGTGGGAATCCTGGAGCTTTGCCATTTCGTATCGTCCGGATAGCATTTGACAGTTCGTCTTCGTTAAAAGGTGTTATAGCGTTATCGAGTTGCGTCATTGGATCCGTTTCTCTTATCGGGAGGGTGGGAAAGAGATTGTCCATAATGCGATCCATGGTTTCGGGATCGTGCACACCATGTACTTTAGTTGGTGCCAACCTCCGAATCACGATTTTATAGCCTCTTCCTCATGGGTCGTTGTTGACCTCATCTTACAA
>JABFPM010000021.1:0-53163 GCA_022817325.1 Idris sp. 1 HC-2018
GCCGCTATTTATCGCTCAACTCAGAACTGGCATGGACCAAGGGAATCTGACCGTCTAATTAAAACAAAGCATTGCGATGGCCTTCGCGGGTGTTGACGCAATCTGATTTGTGTCCAGTGCTTTGCACATCAACGTCAAGGAATTTAAACATGCGCCAGTTAACGTAACTATGACTCTCTTAATGCGAAATGCTGACTGATGGTACCCAGTTAGGATTCTTTGGGCTTCTTTCGAAGGCCAAAGCGAACACGTTCTTATCGTGAGAGTTGGCCAACATTGGAACAGTTACACTTGTGTCTTTGTTTCCAATGGCTAAGATCCGTGAGGGCCAGATATTCTGTTTTCAGATCACTTTGTCTGAAACGGACATCTCTTTCAAGGGATACAAAACATTGGAACTTCTGAGTTGCCTGGCCGGTCTTTCCGTAATTTTATTGGCACTGAAAATAATGAACGAACCTCGGATAAAAATCTACGGTCCCCTGACTGTCAGATACCATCAAATGTCCTAGTTGCAAGAGACAATAGAGATGAGGAACAACCATAATATATGTGTCTGTTCTCAGGGTGCTTTTCTACTAAGCAAGGACAGGGCCAGCATCATAAACGCGGGCACCCTGTCTGGAATGATAGAAGACAAGTTGCAGACTAGAGGAAATCTCAATGGTCAGAGGAGGAGCTACATATGATGACACACTGTGAAACAAGACTCCTGGAACAACCTGGCGGAGTCAGATTCATTAACATGGAACTAGTGGAATATTTTCCAAATCGCTCCAGAGACGCTATATAATCTCGGAGAAGAAGACAGGACTATACAGAACTGGTGAGAGCACAACAACCAGGGCCTGCAAATAATGGCTAATTAAGAAGAAGTGGCACAAGAAGATATGGTGGCTCATCTTGGTATTGAGTCGCCAATAGCTTTCATTGATTATATTAAGAACTTGCCACCATTAAACGGCAGAAAATACGGTGTCCAGGAGATGCATTATCTGGCTTACATTCAGCTTGTCGAGTATCTCAAGATGAATTCTGTAAGGCAGTCTAGGAATGTTAGACTACAGTATAACGGAGTGAGGCCGGCTCCGAGAAGGCACGGAGGAAAGAATATGCAAGGGTTCAAAACTTATGGCTGAAAAATAGAAGGCGATGTATGGAGTCCATACTCGAGGACACGTATACTCCAAACCCGCCCAGTTTGAAAACAATGGTGCCGTTTTCGGAAACTGTGTTTACGCAGAATATTAGAGTTGAACCAGATATTGATACACTGAAAACTATATTGTGCAGCGCTAGCGGTAGTACGCTGGCTGCTCGTCTTAGTCCTTCTGGATGCCTTGTGGGCATCAACGAAGCAAAAATTGGGCAGCAACTGTCTACGAAAAGGTTAAACTCTGCATTCGGCGCTTCGGCTGCGCGGTAAGGAATCGGCAGAACTTCGGTTGCGATCAGCTGGTGCATACCGGTGTGCAGTTGATGTCCACAAGCGAGAGATAGCTGCAGTCCCGCCAGTTCGCTCAGCTGTTGACAGTGTGGGAGCAACCGATGTCCAAACAAATTTTCAGTGTACAGATACTGAGAAGCTACGACAACTTTGAAGGAAATGGAGGAATTTCCGGCCCATTACTCAGAGTATCATCGGTTCTGACTTGCACCTAGTAAAAAATCTTAGCAAACAGAATTTCGACTGTGTTTTGATAGTTATTTTTGTTAATAAAAATGTTGATGGAATCAAAAAATCCTAGTTCCGACTATAACGACATGTCTATAGAATGTGTGGTTAAAATTTTAAGAAGATTGGTTGGATAGTTTTTGAGTTATCAGGTACACAAGGGGACCAGTTAAAAAGTCTATTTAATTAATTAACAATTTAATAATTTTTTTATATTAAAAGAATTGTTCCTTGAAGTATTAAGTGCGTTTTATTTATTGAAAAAAAACCTAATAATAAATGATGTTCTGTGACTAAGAAAAGAATTCTTCAAAATAGATCCTTCTTTTTTGACGTTCACACTGAATTATCCCCTTAAAAGTTATTCCTAGACAACTAGTGGCATACATAATGAGCACATACACAGTGGAAGAGTCAGTCGTCAAATCTGATCCACCCAACTACTGCTCAATCAACATTGAATTCCATCAATATATATAAAACAACGTTTTATAGACCATAATATTAAATAACCAAATCTTCCTTGAGAGTCATTGAAAACAATTTTTTTCTATAGGAAACTGTTCAGAATTGTATAAACTTTAAGGCCATTTTACAGGAAATATTTATATTACATACCACAAAAGTCTTGCAGTCAGTTGAACGTCCTAGTCAACGTTCAACCACTTAAAAGGACCTTAAAGTGCCGCTCAACCACGCAGATTCGTAGCAGAAACTTATCCATAATGCGCCTCAGACGATACCGAATTTCTACTTTTATCGGTTATCTTTAAGTTTATTTATTCAGGAAACATTAAGTAGACTTTGCGAAATTACATATAAATTAAATAATATACATTTTTTCAAAAAAAAAAAAAAAATCTAAAAAAGTATCAAAATAATGAAATTGACATTAACCCTTTCAGACCTGAATTAAATCTGGCCATATAAAAAAAATGTCTGTACATATTTCAACTTTGTATAGCTCCAGTATGAATTCTGCAAACTTTTGAAAAATTACCTGCACCCCCTTAGAAGTTACAGATATTTCCATTGTAATGGACATTAGGCGTTTGTTCATATCATAGGCAAATAATTTAGATTAGTCTAGGAATTTTTTTTTGATTAGCTTAAACATTTATTCAAAAATAAATAATATAGAAAAACAAATAATTTTAAATAGAAAAAGGGGAACATAATAAAAATAATAATAAAAAAAAACTTATTTATAATAATAAATACGTGTTATGTAAACTACTGAGTATGATAAATGAGAAAACAGTTTCTGCCTTTTACAAGGCATAAGTGCACGTTACACTTGGTGCAATACACATTTGTTTTTCCTTTTATGTATTGCTTATATCGCGTAGCTTCTTTTTGGTAATCGCATTGTGGTAAATGGTCAATTTTGTCATGTCGAGTGGAAAGTCCAGGTTGAATTTCACCTAACTTGCGTTTTCTAGGAGGAGATTCTTCCAAAATGGATAATGATTATAAAGATGGGCGTCCTCTATTTCTCTGTTCATGAAGATTTGAAGTTCTACTATGAACTAATGACTCGCTGATTTCGATTCTGAATTGCAACAAGTTATGTCGTTCTTTGTTTGGGATCTTCTCCTTTTCGCAATCTCGTTTGTAGTTCAAAAATGCATTAGTGACAACCATATCAAACCCGTGTGCAATCATTCGGTTCGTCCATTTTCTTGATTTTATGAAAGACCTATAATAGCTAATATATTGATCAAATATATCAACTCCTCTCATATTTGCATTATAAACCTGCACAATTTCAGGGATTTCAACTTCTTCATAAGTTTTTTTCTTCTTGTTCCATCTTTCTGCCACTGTTGGAAGTCCAGATGATACAAAATTGGAGCCAACATGAGCACTTTTGTTGTCATACCATTTGATAATCCCTATTTTATTGTCCTTACTGGAAATCTCAAAGCTGGTTCCACGTCCTTTTTTCTTCATAGCTTTCTCTGACATGAGTGGTAGATTGACGAATCAATTTATTCGTAATGTACCAATTGCTCGTAAACGACTTTCAGTGAGGGCTTCAAATAAATTATATGATGAAAAAAGTTGTCGAACAAGATAGTATGACCATTGTGTCTTAAGTTAGTTTCAGCAAATTGCAGAACAACTGTGGGGCCAACTCCAAATTTTTTCATCATATCTGTATCCCATTCAGTACTCTTTCCTTGATACAAAACAAAATCGTACAGTGTACCAGATTTACCACATAAAGCATAAACTTTTATTCCCCACGGATACGGTTTTCCTTTTATATACTGTTTTATAATCAAATTGCCAGTAAATGGAATTATTTGCTCATCGACGCTGACAAATTCTTCTATTTGTAAAGAATTACAAACATCTTGTATTCTGTCATATAATGGTCTTACTAAAATAAATTTATCCTAATTATTTCGAGGTATTTCCATCTTGTTAACAAAGTGTAAACAGTTGCGTACAGCAAAACAACGATCTCTGGTCATACTGTCAAAAAAAAGTGGAATTCTGATTTTTTTCTGCCAGTACATGTGTCTTTGTGGAAATTTCAAGTAACCCGTTGCAAGATGAAGATTAAGGTAAATTTTGATTTCCTTTGGTGTTGTAGGTTTGAATTTTGAGTAATTCATTTGTACAGCATACAAATTAGTGTAAAATGATATAGATTCAATAAAATGTTATCAGAAAGATTGTCTCAGTCAGAGTCGCAGCCATCATTTAGATTATCAAAAAAACACATGTACCTCGTTAATTTCTATGTTGTTTTTCAGTTAATAACTATTTCCAGTTATTTTTTCTTATGCAGTCCAATAAATAAAATGTATTATACAAAATGATTGTGAGAAAGATAAATATCTGCATTTTAATGTCATCTTAAGATTCGTAGCATCTAACATTAACAGACGCCGAATGTCCATTACAATGGACATGACATTGGTTGCCCTTTTTTGGGGGGGGGGGGTTCACAATATTTCATCAGGTCAACATTTTTTCCTGTTTTATAATATAAATAGAATCTTAGAAAAAAAAATTTTTAATAAAATGTATAATTACCGATGAGAAAAAAATATTTTTACACGGAATATAGACGATTTTTGAAATTTCCTAAAACTGTCAACTTATTTGCTAAAAACAAATTATTTAAACTTATAATAATCAACCAAACAAATTTTTTTCTTAACAGTTAATGAACCAAATTTGAGGTCGAATTATAATAATGAATATAAATCACATTTAATGGGTTGACAAAATTATTAAAACTATGTCCATAAATTAAAAGTTCAAAGTAATAACTTGAAATAAATTTTAAATCCATTTCTAATAACATGTTGTTTCCAAAATTCTAATAATATAATAAAATAAATGATTATCATTTAAACTTTAGAAGACCTTATTTCTAAGGACGATAGGATTTCATCTTAATATTAGTGGAAAATCTTTTAATCTTTAAAAGAAAACTTATTTTGAGTTAAATTATTTTCCGCTAACGTTTAGAGGAATACCTCTTGGCAATATATTCAATGGAAAATCTTTTAGTTTTTAGCAGATTCCGCTAAATTTTAGAGGATCGTTCGAAGAGTTTTAAAATACGAATTTTGCTGAATTATGCATTGCTTTTTATATTAAATATGAAACATTTAATCAGCAAATTATGCATTAAATGTCGACTACGGTTTATTCGAAATAATCAGAACAGTTGTTTAAACTTTTAAATCATAGCAATCTCAAATAAAGCTCGAAATAAGTAACCTTTCATGTGGAGAATAAAAGTTCTCATCAAAGTATTTTGATGGCTACGTGCCAGAAATGTCATTGTCAGCCGAAAAGCAGTTCATTAATTTTCAAGTGACTAGAATATAATTTATACATATTAATAACAAACACAATTTTCACATTTATGTCCGGGACTAAAAAATTGCTAAAAAAGTTGTAATCCATTTTACAGATATGCTATAGTAAAATTAATGCAAATTTAAAAATACTATAGACCAATTTTTTTCGATCATTAAAATCATGTAAAAAAACTCTTAAAACTAGAAAAAAAAGTTTTACTAATAGAATAAAAATAATGTATTTTGTACAGAGTATATAATCTACTTTAAAAAATGTGTTCAAAATAATTATTTTTAATTCATTTTATGTTGATTATTTACATCTCACCCTAGTTGTATATTACACTATTAAAACATAACAGACAAAACGTATTTTAATTTAATTTGATACATTTCGCTATCAATTAGTTGGAAAGCCTGATTAATTAACAATTCAACTGACTTTATAAATTAATTGATCACTTAATAAACTGATCAACTAGAAAACTCTGTGTCTTTTTAAAGGAATTATATAGTAAGTATGTTAACGTAACTAAAAATATTTGACTGTAAATAAATTACTGTAAATTAACAATGATTGACTCAACTTTGCTATTAAAATTTATAGTAATTGCACTCCATATAAATTAAATTATAAATAACATACATTTAATGACGTAAAATTACATTCCCAAAATATTTTGTCATTAAAAATTTACGAGTTATTAATTTTGAATGATGTTATAAAACAAAAAACTTATAAGTAGACTTCTGTTTTCAAATAATTAATTACTTTTTAATTTATCGACGGGTTTTTCAAATAACTTATTTTTCAGACAAAACAAACATAGTCTAATGCAAATGAATAAAACAAGACTTGAAATAATAAATGTAGCAATTGAAAGTACAGCTATAACATCTTCGTCGTATCTACTGTACCAAGCATCATCAGCAATACTATAATGGTGGTAAGGTGTTCCTTTATTTCTGATTACATATTCAATCCACCAAACGGCATGTTCTAAACTATCATAGGGTTTGTCTTTGAACATTTTTTGAGCTTTCAGTGCATTTTCTTTATAACTGAAAACATATAGAAGCTTTCAGTAATGTTCAACTTATTTTTTTAGTACATTAAATTTGAAAGATAGGAAAACTTACCTTTTATTGTTTAAAACTTCTCTTATTGCTTCATAAAAATTTTTTTCAGTTAATTGAGTAACTTCTATATTCTTCGCGATACCAATTTTAACCAGCCTTGCAACAACTGTATCTTGATCTGCAAATACGGCCATAGCCACCAAAGGAACTCCATTTATAATGGCTTCTTCGGTACTTTGAAGGCCACCTTGGTAAACCATCAACTTTATATTCCGATGACCTACAAATTAAGTTTAGACAACAGTTTTCATTAACAATGTACAACAATTAAATGCACACTGATTCCATTTTAATTTACCTAAAACCGCATGCTGAGGAAACCATTTGGCTACATAAATATTTGGTGATAAAGAAGGCAAAGAACCGTCTTCATATTTCCATAAAATTTTGTAAGGCAAATTTGAAAATACATTAATTAATGCTTGTTTTATGTTAGCTGGAAATTTTCTACTTAGTACATTATTGCCAAAACTAACGTATATGAAACCTTCGACAGCATCATCCATAATTTTTTGAAGCTCCTTAAAATTATCTATTTTTAGTAAAAATATTAATTTTTTAAAGTATTTTTCTCGATTTTCAATTTTAAATAATAGCATATTATGTATCAATAGAGAGAAGCAGTTTGTTCCTAGCGCAATGTTGGTACCCGAACCGAAGAACAACATTGCGGTTAGAAAAAAACTTTGTTCTCACGTGTTCTGTACGTTATTTTATGTATCGAGGGAATAAACATCTGGGACTAAATAACGCTGGTAAAAAGTCCCATGTGTTTACTTCCAAAATGCATACATTAATTTTACTCCCCTCTTTCTAAGACAAATGCTGCAAAACTTTTAAATAATTGATGAATGATAATTAAATTATTATTATAGATCATTAATAAAACTGTTTAAATAACTCAATAATATTGAAAATTAACAAATCGATTAAAATAGCTTTTGAATGTATTGAATATTATGATTTGTAAAATTGTCAAATGAAATGTTTAGAGAATTGAAGAGGGAAGAGTAAATTAATTATAATTTTGTCTAAAATACTTTTTAATTATTTTATTTAGTATTTCTTGTTAGGGGATCAAAGAGATGAAAGCAAATTATTTCCTCCTCTTTTCAGAATGTTTTTAATTATATTTTTATTATTATTTTTGCAATATTTTTTGTTGTGGGACCGAAAGGAGAAGAGAGAGTTATTTCATCCCCTAGAACCCCGTTAATTTCTAGGCAATTGCATAGGTGCATTTGTTATATAAAATATCGTATGTAAAATACTGTTATGTAAAATATCGCTACCCGAGATATAAAAACATAGTTTTATTCCCTTGTGTGAAATTGACAGTTTTCGATTTTCGGTTTTCGCCTTTGGCCCTCATTTACACCTCAAAACTGTAATCAGTTTCACGTGCAGGAGTAAAACAGTGTTGATCCTCCATGTTACATAATACACTATTTTTTACTATAATTTTACCCGAGAAACGTTTTTATGTGTTTTCAAAGAAGTGTAGATTCCACCAACACTAATCATTTTTCCAATAGATAACTTAGGAAATTGTAAAATTTCATGATAATTATGTATTAGCAGACTAATATTTTTAGAAATAAGCTCAACATCGGGAATGTCGTCGCCAAAATGTTTTTTTACAATTTCATTGTGTTTTTTGATTAATACTGTTTTGTATATATACATATGGTAGGCTCGGTAAATAAAATTGTAAATTCGTCGACTAAGAGGTAAGTGTTCACCAGTAAGGTTACCCATTTCCCAATTGGACGGATATGACGGCATTGGGGGTAGTCCTAGAATGTGGTCTACAGTATGAGGTAGGCCCAATGATAGTACCCCTATAATATTTAAAACCTTACAATCTAAAATAATTTTGGATGCAAGTTTATCTCAAAAATTATAAAACAATAATTACCGACAAGAGGGCATTGTAATATGTAAGCTAATGCGTACAAAGAATTATAATATAAAGTTTCCGTGATAAAAAGATCAAATTTTTCATCTCCTTTTGCGTGAATTAATTTCTTAATAGGACCGTAACCTAGTATCTTATCACTTGGGCCAATAAATGAATGATTCCAAATTAAATCATACATATCAAGCCAACGTAGATTAAAACGAACATCAATTAAATCGAGTGCTTGAACTGGCTCATATAACTGTCCGAGGTCAATTTCGATATAATTCTTAATCGTCGTGTCATTCAAAGGGTATGGTGTAGCAGAGAAAACTTGATGACCTCTTCTAGCTAGCTCAATCAGAATTGGTCTATGATTTACTTGGTGACTGTAGGAATACGTTGGTATTATTGACAAAATTCGTGCACCTCTCACTTTATATTGCAGTAAATAACACAATAACACCAAAATAATGACAGACCAAGAAAACATTTTTAAACTGACGCAACAAAAATTTTTTTTACAGTTTTTATAAATGTTAGATTAATTTTTAACATATTCATCAGCTTTACATACTACATATAACTTATCAACATGTTACTGTAATGTTAACAAGCAAATGAATTATTCATTAATAAGACAAATCTCGCATTTGTAAATTTAAATTTTTTATTTTCGTAGAATGTGTATAAATTGATATTTTTCTTAAAGTAACTAAATTAATTTCTATTGAAATATACAAAATGTTTCAAATTGAAATATGTAAAATATTTTTTTAAGAAATATAAAATATTTTTTCACAAAACTCTAACATCAAAGATGGTCTTAATAAAAATAAATTGGCATTCCAAAATTTGCATATTTATCATTACCGATAAACAGGTTATCATGAGAACATTTTTTCAAACTAATACATATGAAATATTAATTAATATGTCAATACATAATAAATTTAGAAATTTTACATTGCAAGTTATATATTAAAAATAATTAATTTAATCATTTTCAATATTATAGATGTACAAACAACTTTTAAAGAACCTATCGTACAACCTCTGACAAAGAAAGTAATTAAATTAAAGATGCGAAATTACCCCTGAACTATCTTAATAACTGCAATTATTCAAATTCGTCTCTTCTCGTTCATTTGCAAAATTGAATAATTTTGATTAATTAAACATTTAATTTTATTACATTGTGATATTAAATTAGGGAATAGTTCTATATATGGTTCTTTTTTATTTTTAAACTCATTTCAGACTTCAGTTTTTTTAATCATGGTGCAAAAATTGGATTACAAAAGTTAATTTCGAAAGTTGATAAATTCATCATTAAAACAAAAATATGATTATATTTTTACGTATTTATTTACGCTTCGAAAATCACGTAATCGTATCGTAATAGACAATCTTATTTAATATTGTTTGTCTTTGTTTCACAGAGAACTTTTTTTTAATGAGCCTTTCACATAATTTATCAGAAATACTGTGTAAAATCAATTTCACGGAATTTGCATCAGATTCGATGGGTCACGGTCAATTTGTAAGCAACGTATCACTGCTCGCCGCATTTCAACTGAAACACTTTTTAGTCGAGTAGTGAAATTTGTTTGAAAGTAAGAGCAACTATTTGAGCATGACGACAACGTGATAGATAAAACCATGGCATATTGCCCTAACAATTTTAACTCGAAGAAAATTCTCGAATGTTCGACAACTTTTGATATTATCTTCAACAATCTTTTGGCAATATAGCATGAAGAAAAGTTTGACATAATTACAAAAAGTTTTGCCACATACTTTGAGGCGTGCGTTAATTTTACAAAAAATTTTACAAATGTTCACAGATGACAAGTTTTTTTTCTTACAAATTCTCTTCATTTATTTAAGAATTATTAATAGTTTACATATTTTTAGTCCATTAAACTAATGAATAGTAAATTTTTTGAAATATACGTCAATTTAATAAATTCATTATTATTTAAAAAATGTGTAAGAATATTCAAATAAAAAATATTAAAATATTAAAAAATAATAAATAAGCAGAAATGATCAAATTATTTTAACTGTTTATAATATTTTTAAAAAAAGAAAATTAAAATAAAAAACAGTATCGTTATGAATTTTATTATAAAATGTAGTCATTATGTTATAATATAACTTTACGTAACAATTTATACAATAGATATTGATTAAATTCATTGCATTTTGTAATCTCAATGTTTTTGTTAGTTTTTAAGTGAATTACATAAATAAAGAAATTTGTTTCTTTTAAAATTACGCATAAAATTTTTTTGAAGTGATGAAATTTTCATTATAAATTGAGAAATAATGTGTGTAATCTAATGCAACAAAAAATTTGTAAATAAATTTATAATAATTTAAAATGATAAGTGGTTGAAATCACTATTCATTATGCAATTTTACCTGCATAATTCATATTTGTATAACATTTTTAAAAGATTTGGTTATATGTTTGTATTATTATAATCAGCTTACCTTTTATTTCTTCTATACATCGAAAAGAAGCTTTTCTGACGAACTCAATTGCTTCGTGAACAAACAGCTGTCTCGTTTCCCGCACAAGTCACATGCAAAATCCAGTGATATTCTGTATGTCAAGTCACTAAAAACATGTCTCCATGGAATTCTATCTATTTATTTACAAAAATAGTTCTGTTACAGCATTAAGATGAACAAGAATGTATCTAACAAAATATAAAATTTAGTAGTTCTGATTCTGTCAAAAATAATTGATCTACTGTTCATCATAAAATCAAAATTTTTATAAATGATATTTATTCCAATTAGGGGAGACCACTTTTTATCTCTCAGATTTAATAATGTTTTAAGCCTTTGAATAAGATAAAATATCGTTGAAAATGTTCGAAAATTAATTATTATTCGTAGGAAATTAATTAAATATTAAAAACGATAAATACTTTTTTTTTTAAAAATCCACATTAATCTCAACTTTTTATGAATATTGCAAGAAAAATTTAATTGATATTTATTCAGCTGCTTATATACATATAAAGGTATATTCTTTTAGTAAGTTTTTCTTAACGTCTGTATCTTTTAATAATTTTAATTATACATGAAGGATCTTTTTGACAGACTTCAAATTTATATGTATTAAAAAAAATTATTTTTTAGGTTTCAGCCATTGTTTTAGCCATCTTCAGAAATACAAAGTTTGTTATAATTTCGTGTTAAAACATTATAATGTTTACTTCATTGTTGTAAAACTAAATTTGTATCGAGCAATTTCCTATTTATAGTGTGGAAATAGAGGCGTTAATTTATGTATTCAACTGAAAAACTGATATTCACAAATTTAAATTAAATTAATTGTTTACAAAATAAAAATTAATCAAAAATACAATTATAAATTGTTGCAATTTTAATAGTGTCTAATTTAGCATTTATGTTATTTTTGTCCCTTTTATAATATGTGTCTTCTTATCTAAGATTTTGGTGTTATCCCAATCCATGTCATGACTATTTAGCAATCTACGATTCGCTATTATCTCTGTTTTATAACTTTTAAGTTCTTTTACTCTTGTTGATAGAGTTCTGTAAGTTTGACCAATATAACATTTATAACAATTCTTATAGATGATTTTATCTATCATTTGAACAATTCTTAATACTTATGAATGAAAGTCTTCTTTGTTTAGTAAAATATTTTATATATATATATATATATGTAAATCTTGCTCGACTATTATATTAAAAATAAATTAGTTTTGTACTTGACAATGGATTTAGAACTTTATTCATGGAAATTTATCGAGGCTCAACTTGCATCTCTTAAGTTTATATTTAATATGACAGCGAACAATTAGTTGGATGACCCCATAAGTATACTATGGTACGGCTTACAGCAGACATGTTTATTCAGTAGTAAGAGGAAAATGAGGATACAAGAACAGCCGACGTGTGCTGCACTGTAGCAAGTGTAAATCATTGTAGAATTGTCATTTCTACAACACAGTTTACTATATTAAGTAAAACTTAAGTGTAATCATTTTCATTCAAGTCGTGATTTTTTCATATATATATATATATTTTTTAATCAATATTTGTATAATAATGAGAAAAAAATTACTGAAAGGTATTTTTATGGTGGAATCTAAATTTTAAAAGTAATAACTATGATAGACACATACATCAATCATTAATATAACAAATTTTTATTTTTTTACAAAATGGACAAAAAAATTTAGATTCTTTTTATATACTTTTATTGTAATGTATGAAAAAATTTAATTTCTTTCACTAAAAACGATTGAAAATATGTAAAACATAAATTTATTTACTGTATATATAAATAAAATTTTTGTTATGGAAGCACATAAATTGATGGACTGTGATAATTGTTTAAAATATAATTAATTAATTTATTATTATGAATAAAAGATAAATTTAAATTAAGTGTAACACCATAATAAAATATCATACAAGTACAAATAATTTTTTTAAATGATAACGTTTCCCTTATTATTTTTCACCATGCTCAAGATTTATGTTCTAAAAAAATTAATGTAAAAAAATTTATGTGAAAATAACCTATTCATTAAACTGTCAGTGTTAAATACATTTTTGTCTGCTTTTATTTCGTTGCATTTTGATAAGAATAGCTGTTTTCTATAGCGCAAAAATTAATAATCATAGTAAATTAATAAACACTTTTTTTATTATAAAGAATTATCCAATCGTAAAGAGAACAATTTTAAATTAAAATATCGTCGCCCAGTTTTTGTACGTGTTTTACAATTATAAGCATAAGTAAATGCATTTTTAAAAGCATAACACAGAATAATACATTTGACAAATAATTTTGAATTCGAATTTCTTTTGTGATTGAGTAAGTAGAATTTATAATGAAGTTTATCTCGTTTAAACATACTCTGAATTTTCTCAACAAAAAATATATACTAACAGTAAACAATAAATATATAATTTTAATGATAATACTTGAGTCTATCACATATTTTGATAACACTGAACAAACATATTATTTTCATAGCCCTCACAATTTGTTTGAAAATGTTTTCAATTTTATGAGTCATACAATTTAATTATTTTATCCTTTAAATCATACAAAAAGTTTCGTACATTTTTCAATTTGCTCGAACAAAAGGCAATTGAAATATTTATTTTTGTAAATTTTTTAATAATGTTATAGATAATATCAAATTCAATAGTTTCATTTTAAAAGACTGTTTGAAATTTGTTATGCAAAAAAGTTGCTTTGATGAGATAAAAATCTTTAAAATCAAATATTGATCCACGCCAAAATTTCAACAAAATATCCTCCAATTAATAAATGCAATTCAATCGTGCATTCAATTTTTTAATTCAATTAGTTTCAAAATTAAAAAATTTCAACATTATTATTTTTATGAAAAGTTTTCCTGCAAGTATACATTTTAGATACAGACAGAATAGACAAATATTAGTTTTAAAAATGTCAATATGTAGTTAAAAACACACTATGATAGATATTTCAAGTAAATTTATTGCATTTCTATGAAGTATGAGGGGTTTGTTGAAAGAGTCAGACAAATTGTGTTGACAGTTCGGACAGCTGTCAATACTGACAAATATATACCACAAAATAATATATTGTACATTTATATGTATATAGATATTTTTTGCATGCACATATGAATGCCATTCAATAAAATATTCTGTAATTCTAACAATATAATTTTTTTTTATTCCAAGTTTAATGTGAAAGCTTTCAAGAACATTATTTTCTTACAGAAATAAAAGAACCACGAAATAAGTTTATGTTCAAACTGAAAAAAGTTTATCTTGCTTTGAATTAAATGTAAGTTAAACTTTTTTTTATTAATTATAAAAACTTATAA
Source organism: Idris sp. 1 HC-2018 (assembly GCA_022817325.1). Lineage (NCBI taxonomy): Eukaryota > Metazoa > Arthropoda > Insecta > Hymenoptera > Scelionidae > Idris > Idris sp. 1 HC-2018. Next base: position 14,422 of record JABFPM010000021.1, read on the forward strand.
ACAAATTTTTGTACAAAAAAATATGATTTACGTAAAACAAAATTTCAAAAGTACTAGCTTATGAAAAAGTAGAGATATAATTAAGTGAATAAATCACACTCAATATGTTATGCAGACACGCAAAACAGTGAGAACAAGATTGGTTCAGCCAGTGAGATAGGTTGTAGAGAAATTGAATGGAATAGCCGATGTTTCCGAGACTGGATGAAAATAAATCAGAATGGATGGAGAAGACAGAAGGATGTGCAGAATGGATGGAACCTTATCCGAACTGATGAAGAGCAATCTGGGCTAGGATATCATTTTACTCTTTTAACGAACGGTACACCCTATAAATTTTCGCGGTCGGACGGTAAAGTGTAGTGCGACCATTTTTATAAAGGAAATGAGTTGGCTTGACAAAAATGAACTTTTTTCATTCTACGCTTTCACAATTTTCTTCAAAAACGATACCTGTATCTATTCGAATTGACAAAGTGAACTGAAAATCGACATAATTGTAATCCTCCTGTCAGAGATATAACTAATTAGACATTTCTGTATGCATGCAAATTTGAATAAATAGAAATATTGATAATAAGAAAATCTTTTTTTGATTTGTGTTTATTTTATTACAATTTATTGTATAATTTAATTTTAATGTAAAATAAAGTATAATTCGTAATAATCAAGAAAGACCTAACTATAGCTTGTTTTCTGTATAAATACAGAAATATTTTAACGTAAAAAATATGCACTAGTTATCGACAATAATGTATTAATAGTCAACATTCGTCATGCGTTTGAGATATGAGCTGTCAATTAACCTGTCTCGATATGTGATGTTGGGTCTTCGCAATAATTTAGTAATCGAGTGCTATTTAACGATTAGTATAGTTCTTGCGAAAAATAATAAAAAATTTAAATATATACTTTGAATAATTAAACAATGCTCTTGAACAAACTTTACGGATGAAAATTACATACTAAATATAAACAGTAAAACTTAAATAATATGTAGAGATTAAGATATTAGTTTCGGAATGAAATCCTAGCTGAAAACATGTCACTTAAATAATATTACATTAATATTCGGCTGATAAGGCGGATTTTAAACATATTATTACAGTACTATGTTAAAACATTTCATTGCATCACCACCAAAAACTTGAATTCTAATAACAGCTCATCCGGCTGATCCGCGTGTTCCTTCATGAACAAGTCAAGTTTCAGTCTGACTGTGCAGTCATTACACGTCTATCAAAAACACATGCTCTTATGATTATAAAAACCTGGAGGGTCTCAAAAGTGTCATATCACATTTTACCGGACGAGTAAGCTCGACTTCACTCTCAAAAATATACTAATATTAAGTTCTTGCTAGTTGCTGAAAAGTGACGATTATTTTGGTGTGTCAATCCTTTTCTTTTTTATTTTATGTCTGAATTGGACTGTTTTAATTAAACAAGCCACAATTATAACGACAGACTTGGAGTGGTTTGTACGAATTAACTGATAATTTCAATTTGACTATCGAGTGGGAACATTTTGAAAGACAATAACGGTCAATTTGACGCTTGGTTTGACGTTATGTGCCAGCGGCTTTACCGAACAAAAATGTTTTTCCATCATATCTGACTGGACTGGGCCGGGGCTTACAATGCCAGTGGTGACAAAACCCTATCGATACAATAAAGCGAGTGCATCATAAAAAAAATAATTCTCCGCGAGGATGCACTCCTCTCTTCCGGAAATAGATCATTCAAAGTAAAGAATCACTGCTACCATGTTACGTCCGATTGTTGGCACAGACAAGTTTGATGCTTTACTGTCCATTTTTGTAATAAAACTAAATAAAAAGCCGAATATAATAATATATTTTTCACAAAAAGACCGCACTTTTAGACGTACTGAAAAGTCAATTTCCGCTCAAATGATTGATAAATGTTGAGAATCAGGCCATTTTCAAGTAATAAAGCAAAAAACTGTTTGATTTTTATTACTCAGTGAAATATTTGTTATATTTTTCTATATATGTTACCGAATAAGTTTATCATTTTTCAATTTGTCGAAAATGCTTCAATGTACATTGAAACAAAAAATTACTTTTTTCTTTAAAAAAATAAATAAAAGCGAAAATTAACAAACAAACAAAATCTTTAAAAAATATGTTGATAATTTGTAATACGCTATTGTTTTATTGTAACAATTAAAGTATATTGTGTCGAATTACATTGAAAATGCTTGTTATGCACAATGAAAAGTAATTTAAAATGTTCAATGCGAAATAGAGCCGAAGAAACAAAAACCACGAGACTTGACAATGTTTTATTCTTTGCACAATATCAGGACGATGAATATAAAAAACTAATTAAACGAAATAACAAATATTGACAACATAAAAGATAAAAAGGAAAACTGACATACAACACCTTTCCTTCAATCTTTGCACATCGAATCACGTTAACGAGCTATGCATATGCGAACGAAACAAAACAAAAAATTATCAACTTTTTGCCTCAGCAAAAGAATGTATAAAAGCGTTCATACTCGTAAAACTATGCAACTCGCTAAAGTTAATGAATTATTCACAGCCCTTCATCGATCAGACAATACCAACGGTATAAACGAGACGAAGTGCACTGGTGTCACTGACAATCCAGAAAATGACACCGCCCGATCCTTGTGTGCAAAATTGTTTCACGCGATTCACTTACACAAAATATTACGTCTGGTAATTGATGATGACATGTACTCAATTTTCATCAAACATTTCTTTTTTTTCTCTCTCCAATAAAATCGCTTTTTAACAAGTTTTCTCAAATAATCATTTTCTTGAGTTCGTTAGCAACTTTACAATATAATTTGTCATGTACATTTTTTAACTTCCTTGATTATATTTTTTAGATTTTAAAATCTACAATATTTTTATTTGTTTAGTTTTCTCTGTAACAGAAATACATTAGAAAATTAAAGTAAAAGAGGAACGACAAACAAGCATATTTTACAAACAGAAACTTTTTTTTAGATATTTTTAGTGCTCTTTTGTGTTTAGATTTGTTCAAATAACGGTCGCTTTTCTAATTTTTCTTCAATTTCTTGTAAAATGTCTGTTTTATATTGAAATCTCATAAATTTTGGTTTTAGATTTTTGACTTGTAGGATTTGTTTTTTTATATTTTAAAGCTTCTTTATTTTTAAAAATTTTTATCTTTTCAGATACTTGTCAATTATTTTTCGTCAAAATAAAATAAATTATCTTTGTAATAAGCTTATAACTAAAACTTAATAAAATATAAAAATTTACTTTTAAGCTTAATACTCATTGTAAATAGTTAACATAAAAATTTTGTTCTGTTGAATATTAATAAAAAATTCCAATTAATTTTGTTTACCTGACATAAACTATTTGTAAATTACCTTAATCTATTTAAGGAACATAATTTATATTTTTGAGAAAGAACAAAATAAACATTATTGTTGAAATAATTTCTTATAATGTTTTAATAATATGAAATTATGAAGTAAGATGTCTTAATAAAAGAAATAAGACGAGTAAAAGAAGAAAATGCCTTTGTTTTGTATGATGGTATCTCTTGTGTAAAACAAGAGGATGTCACTTCAAACAGCAATAGGAGAAAAAGAACGAACTGGCGGGATCTTCAAGGTGCAGTATAATGGTTGACAAGTGGATTATCAGGATTCTTAACGGGTGTGAGATAGGAGAGGCGGATAAAAGAGAAAAATCGTCAGACGAAAAATAGAAGCTGCGGGTTTCATGTAATGCGAGAAATCAATGAACGTGTAGAAAGTAGAAAGCATTCTTCTCTCGCAAATGTGAATAATATAAAAAAACGAAAAACAAGAAGAAGAAAGAAGACATCTTAGAAAGAATAAGGAGCGGAAGAAAAAGCATTTTCTATATATTTTTCACTTATACAATATAAGCGTTTCGAAAACATAATAAACTCATTTTGCAAAACATTCACGTCGCGATAAGAAAATAAAAAATTGAGCAAAAAAAAAAGAAAAACCACGACAAAATGAATAAGAGGAGAAAGAGACAGTAAAAAATGAAAGTTCGTCCGAAGGAAACGAAGAATGGCTCGTTTGTGTAATTTGCTTTGAGATACGAACGAGCATTTTATGACACGTTTTTTCATTAGCTTGATCTCGGTCGTTGTGTATATCAAACGAGGTCAAAGGGCACGTTGTTTGGAAAATGTTTTGCCCCTTTTTTGCATGGCGCACAAATAAACGAATGACATTTTGGATGGTCGATTAAGGGTTTTTTCTACCCCTTGAGCTTAATTGGGTGTAAACGCATTAAGTCTGAATTATCACCTAAATTTTAATTTACTCGGTGAAAACTGATTATAGAAAATTTGATGTACACAATTTTTCAACTACATTATTCAGCTGATAATATTATAACTGCGATTTTCATTTTAAAAAATCTAAAATTTACTTAAATTACTCATATATATATATATATAGATTGCGTTACCTTCTAAATCAAACGCGTTTTTATTTGGTTATTATAACATTACACTTTTTAATGTATTAATAGTTAATTCGAACAATTTTTCTAACAGTATAAAAAACAAGTCAAATCGAGGGACACTATTTTATCGTAATTTTTTCAGTTTTACCCGGACAATTTGCTGTTATTATTTATAGAAGTATAAAGTATAAACTTCAATGTATAAAGTCATTCAACTTTATTAATAAATAATCGTTAAATTTTTAAATATGTTTTAATTTAACTCCGCCGAAGCAAAGTAAATTGAAAAATGTCAGAGGGACACGTCACTCAGAGCCAGATTCGCATTTTTTTTATCTTCATAACCTTTTATATAAGTAATTTTCACCTTAAATAAAATATGCACTCGATTAATTTGATTATAATTAATCCATTATTACTATGATATTTAATAAATTAAGCTTTTAAATTATAAACCAAAGCAAAGACATCGAAGTTAAAAGATCGTGGGACATGCCCATGTATAGATTAGGATCTGTCGATCTATGGCGTTTTGAACTTGCTCACCAATAAATTGGCAGTATTTGATGAGTACTTCAAGGTGGTAAGGTAAATAAGTTCCTAGATAATCGTTTACTATTTTCAGAATGGCTCTGAAAACTGCTGTTTGGCTATTTTCAGCTTTTTTTGCATTTTCAACTAATACATTTATTTAACATGGAATGATTTTCATATATTTTCAATTAATGTTTTGATATATATATATATATATATATATTCGCAATCTTGTGAATCTACTATAAAAGACAAATTGTCATCGCGTGGAGATTATGACGGCAGCAAGGAATTGGCAACATTTTTTAAAAAAAAGTAAGTATTTTATCAAAAATGAACTTGTGCTCGCTTGTTTCCATTGACATTTACGCTGGTGCTTAATTACAGGATTACTAGAATACGATCTTAGATAAAAAGACCTGAAAAATAATTCTTCAGTAAGCATCTGTAAGCATTCGTAATTTTTCAATTTTTTATTATACACTTGTATTAAAATGAGTTTTTTGATTAAAATTAAAAGTAGTTGTAGTTTTATTTAGAAAATTAATTAAATAAAACTACATATTAGAATTTTGTTTTAAGAAAAACCTAAAATTAGCCTCAAAATAGGGTAAAAATTTTGCACATCTTTAAAATCTATAGCATTCTAGAACATATTTAAAAAATGAAATTTCATTTATTTTGATTTTTATCAACATACATTTTTTTTGTCAATGTGAAAGTTTGAGAGACTTGCCCATATATCATTTTTACCAAACTTTAAAGTAAAATTTCTCGGCTTCTAGCTGGTTCATTAATTCATAAATTTTGGCAAAAATACTTCTTAAGCAATTATGTTAAATTTTAGCAAATTTTAACATATAGAAGCTGACACAAGTCCTCCCTCAAGCAAATGATTTGTATGCAATTATCCATTGAGCTTTATCACGAAAGAAATTTTCTTTGCAGATATACTTTGATAAATACAAGATCGTTTTAATTAATAATAATATTAATTTAATAATAAAGTAATTGTACCACCTTTATATTATATTAAAAATATTATACCTAGATTTCAAACTATAAATAATCTAATGATGTTGAATTTTACTAATTATCAAAAATTCAAATTGAATTTTTATTGTTCAGAAAATCTCGAATAAAATTCGTTCTAAAAAATAAGGATTTTAATCAGTTCACTTCTTTTTTTAAACTACTTTTAAATGTTTTATTCTGTGAAAATTTATAAATGTTCAAGAAAATTTGAAATATTAGTTTTAATCATCGGCTTCAAATTGGAAATTCAAATACTTAAGCTTGAAGACATTAAAATTTCATATTCTTTCCTTTTGTTAAAAGATAAAAGAACGGCGTTTATTTGCTTTTGATACGAAGATACAGAAGCTTTTTTTTCGTACATACTCTGTCGTATCTCTCGATATTCTATATAAAAACTGAGTTGAATTGTAGATTCTGAACAGAAATTCAATTTAGCTGATGTGACTAATGAACGAATAAAACTGTGCCCTGAAAACCCTAAGTAGTAAGGGTTTAGAGGCAAAGATGAAAAGTATAAACGAATAGAAGAGAATTGATACGATATAAAATTGTAAGAATAAGAAAATTTTAAGAAAGAATTAAGACAAAAGGACAAAAGACGAATGTTTCTTTTCAGAAGTTCATGGGAAATTTGATTTCGTTTTACGACTCGAGAAAGGAATGTTATATGATTTTTAATTTACTTGAGTCTTTTTTTTTGTGTTATTTACCATATAAATATTTTCAATAAGAAGCTGCATAAACTGATATTTGAAAAATGTCAAAGTTTCAATTCCAAATTCATCGAAAGTTTCTAGTTTTCTTCTTTGTTTTAACGGAATGTATTATTTTCTTTCCTAGAGTTGTATGATTTGGAGTCAATACCTTTCGTAATTGGCCCTAATTAGCAAGATGGTGGCTGCTTGATATGTTTACGCAATGGGTCTTTAAGCTCAACTCACTCTTTAAGAGGTTCTTCGTCGGCTAAGCACAAGTTTAAACGATAACTCGATTAAAAAGCGCCCAGCTGAACCGAACAACGGCATTTAATTAACGAAAGTGCTCACCGAGAGTTTTATCCGACGAAGCGTTACACCTTCCGCTTGCTCTTCCATCCCATTACGCTTGCCATCATTTCCCAAAAGAATAATAACAAAATTGTATTTCCATCCATTTATTTGTACTCATTTTACGGAAGTTTGTCACCTCGAGCATCGCCAACATGCAAACTTCTGTTTCAATGCCAATTGATTTGTGAATTAGCAGGAAACAGAAAAAATATCCTACATAGTTTCAAATGTTTTCATTATTTGTGTATTGACCATTAACTGAAAAACAGATTTTGCAGATATTTGAAGTAATCAACATTTATTGTTTTCAACAACAAATAATAAACTCAAGTGGAATTAACATATTGTAAAATAAAGGTTTGAACAATTTTTTACTCTTAAAGGATTAAATAGAAATATTTTGTTATTAATATTTTAAATAGGAATGTATTATAGATTTATGTATATTTTTTTGTGATGAAGTATATAAGCTATTATGACCCAAAGCATAACGCCCCACAAAGTTTCTGCTAAGACCCATGTGTGCGTATGCATTCGTCCTATCTTCCAGTGAAATGGAAAAATTTGATAGCACATCTGATGACCGATGTACATAACCAGGGCATTCATACCTGATATAAATAAAACAGAATAAGAATAGTTGAAAATTTTAAATTCGTAAAATTGCTTACCAGGAATTCTAAATGGACCACCTTCCCAGATCTTTAAAACATCTATTAATAAATAACAAATGGTGAATAGTGTCAAACAAAAGCATGTGGTGACGAGTACAAATGATATTGACCTAAAAAAATGTAATATTGCTATTAACTTTGGATTTAAAAATGACTTGTTAAAATATTCCATTAAACAAACACTTACCATAAATTTTTATTTACAGGAATAATGTCTTTAAAATGAAGAAACAGTCCCACACAGCCAAACATCAAAGCCCAAAACAGCCATCTGATAACTCTGCTTTTCCACTCTTTGTAACATAATATAACTTCTCCTGCATAAATTCCCAATAACGTTTGAACTATTGACGTTAAACTTCCTAATGGATCATAAAAATACTTCATGAATACAAATGTCGAATGAAATAATTCTTTGTAACCATAATTCAGACAAATTAAAATTATTATCATCATGCATTACACATTTTTGTATAAATAAAATATTATATAATTATTATAGATAATGCAAAATATAACGTTGTTTCCTAAATGTTATGAATAGAGTTTTTTTTAAATTAAAATGATATGCAATAAAATATGCATAATTAATTATTTTAAAATTATATATAGTTCATTGAAAACTGCATAATCAACATTGTCTAACACTGGAAAAAATTAAAATGGGAGTGAAATTGTCACTCTCTATAGATTATGTGTAAACATTAACAAAGAAAAATAAAAGAAGGAAAAAATAAATAACAATATAAAAAAAATTAATTTTACTCTCATAGGACATATAGCGTTACACTCATAGCATTTCAGCTGGAGGTTTACACTCATAGTGTTACACTAATAGCAAAATAGGGGGAGGGGGGGGTCTCAGTAAAGATGTTTACACATTAAAAACTATAGCTAAATTTAAATTCAATTTAAATTTGCATTACCGTCTGTACCTACATTTAATTTAAGCCATATTGTTTTTTAATTAAATGTAAATTTATAAAACAAAATAAAGAATTATTTATTGTTAATTTATTTTAAATTACATTTAGTTTTGATTAATCCCACAAATGCATTTTATAAAACATGATTACGACGTCAACAATACACAACCCACTGTGTGAAAGACAATAAAAGATGATTACTAAACAGAGATTTCACAACATAGTTTTATTAACGTTTACCTAAAATTCCCTCTGGGTCAAACTGTTGAGACCCATAAACTGTTACAATTTCTGCGTATTGATACAGGTGGTTGGATCCTAAGATGGTTTGATCTATTAATCCTGCAGCTCCGCCAGTACAATTTCTATATTTGCCATTACCATGATTTCCACCTGGTCCGGTATAACCTCTAAGTTTTTTAAATAAATTCCATATATACAAAAATTAGTATAAAACTGTTGTTAAATTATATTAATACAAAATTACACAGAATAAAGAAACAAATTTCTTTTACCTTGGACAATTGGGTACTGGTAAATAAAACGTTATCATAAAGTGAAGAACAGTTATGATAATTATGTACAACAATATTCGTAGCAGAGAATAAAACTCGGAAAATAACTTTAAAACTGGATTCTAAAAAGAAAAATTATAAAATTGCATAATTGAACAAAAGTTTTTCTTCATACAAAATATATGTGAAGGAAAAAAAAGGAAGTAAAAGTTGCGAAAAAACAAACCGAAATTTCCTTGATATTTCTTTCCATCCGAAGTATATACATGAAAGCAGCCATAATATAAGCAATACAAAATCGTTGCAGGACTCCAAATATGCGGATATTTTTTAACAGTGCATCCGTGCCTAAAGTATTCAAAGAAATTCCAAACAAAAACAGCAAGATACTTCTCTAAAAGTAGTATAAAAACAGAAAGTAAAAAATAATAAAATATAGTAAAAATTTTTATTAGCAATAAAAATATTAACAGATCAACAAAGGAGCACAACTTGAGTGAATGTTTCGACTTTGACTACAGCCAAAGTTAAATTAATTTCAAAATGAATTGATGTGGCTCGTTGTGTATATGATTACCTTAATAATTAATAAACAAATGGTAGAACGCGAAACTCCTCGAGAGAGTTGAGACGAAAGAGACAAAGGAATGCATAATCCCATAATCCACATGAAACAAGGAAATACTAAATCTCCCATCAGAAGACCGTTCCATGTTGCGTGTTCCAAAATTGGATATCCTCCTGCTCCGTCGTTCACGAATATCATAAGTAGTATACTAATTCTGTCGAACATTTAGTTTCGCATAACAAGTTTTTCGTTACGTTTGCATGTTTCGTAATTATAACCAACTTTTTAATTCAAAAAAAATTTTGAAAAGAAAAAATACAATCTATCTAAGTTTAAATACAACGTTTCATTTAAAATCCTTTTATGCTATCAATAATAAATTTATTTTTGGCAGGTTCATATATTAGACATTTTTGTATTAAGATCTTGTATCTATTAAGTAAAAATATATTTTAGATCAATTTTAAAGAAAATTTAGTTTTGATTAATTAAAAAACTTTTTCATGTTCAATTCTTTTTAAATTAAAACATTGCATCAGTGATACAATTCTTGTTTAAATTAAACAAAATTCTTTCACGTTACTTTAATCACATAAATAATCCTTTTAATTTAAATAAATATCAATTCTAATTCAATATATTCTTTTTAATTTTAAATTTAAAAAAAACATACCCTCTAACTGTATCAATAGAACAAATTCGTCGTTTATTAGAGTTTATTACATTTGTTTGATTCTGTTCTTTTTTACACGTTCTTTTTACTTGTTTAATAACAGAAAGTGATGACAGTATGAATACAATAATTCCTATGGCACTGTACAAAGCTAAAATAAAAAAAAATTAACATTCGATATATAATATAAATGCATTTACAAATTAACGTATAAAAACTTACATTTTTTTATATTATTCATTTTATAAGATCATTTAAAATATATTAAACTTACGTAGAAATGAATTTAAAGGTTTTATCAAAGTTGCTACATTGCATCCACTTTCATCTGCAGTAAGGTTGTATAAACCAAAATCATAAAATTGTGAAGATAATTCGCAATGAAGATCACTAATAAATTTAAGTAACGTAAATTTTTAGCCCAACATTGAAATTATAAAATTTATTTCTAAAACAAAAGTCATACCTCTTATTTCTGGCAGATATATATTCGAGTGAACCATCATTTTTAAAAATTCTCCAAACACGAGATTTCGCAGTGTGCACTTTGATACTATATTCTGTGAGATCAGCAATATTTCCAATGCGTTTATATGGGCACTATAACGGAAATGTATTTCATTGAACTTTACAGAAACTTTCAACTCGGGAATATAAACTTAAACATTTTAACTTTATCGTCTTGATTGCTTCTACGACACTCCCTGTTACTTAAATTTGCATGTTCAATTCATTTGAAACAATTAAAATGATTTTATTGAACGCATAAATACAAATTAATATGAAACATTTATAACAAATCTTGAGTTAGTTATCTCAACAGCAGACTCTATTTTTATCTCAAATTAATCTTATCTGTCGATTCAATAAGATTATAATACAATTTCAATTCTGGGTCGTTTCATTTTTTATTTTTTGAATAAAAAGTTTATATTAATATATTATTTTCCATTGAGTTTATTATTTTCTTAATATCGTAAAAGAATGTGTCGAAAGTACGTAAAATTTCTACTTACCGACACACAGTCTGACGACAATTCATACAACCACAGACTAAAGTTGGTAAATGTGCTCTTAACATTAACGCACGCTTCATTAAAAACTAATGTATCATATATGCATTTCACTTCTGACGTCATTTGATCGAAATTTTACACTTTTTTGATGAAAATAAATTTGAACAAATGCGGTTTATCCGAACTTATCGAGCGGCCTGCGATGTTTACAGGTCATCAAGAAATTCTTGCCCAGAGGTGAAAGTACTGAACATTGCGCTGGCAGATGTTAACATTTGTACGCACGACACGTTATCAAAAATAAGCAACTTGATGAAATGAATGTTCTCCAAAAAGTTTACACAACGTTTCCTTGAAATCGTTTTTTTTATTTTATATACATAAACAAGATATTTTTAAAATTTTATAATTTAAAAATGTGTATATCAATAATTCAAAATGCTCTATTTAATTTCTTTAACAAAAATGACAGTAAAAAAGAATTGTAAATATCGAATTTTTAATTGGAATGTTGGCGTCCAAATTGCAGTCGAGCTGTGTTTCTCGTTAATTATTGTGCACGCCCGTTAGAATAAATATGCAGTCATGGTGCTTGGCGCCATATATCAATTACTTTGGTAGTGTAGATGAAGTATATCACCAGAGTACTGGCATATAGAAAGTAAACTGCGACAATTTCGAGCTTAACTTTAGACAAATTTATTTTTACAGACACTTATACCGCGTTAATGATTCTGACAGAAATATAACGAGCTATCAAAAGAAACTTTCGTTTGTTTTTTTCTAATATTTTATTTGATCATAAAACTGGATCAACTTTTTCTTTCATTTGACATAAAATTATATCAACAACGATATAATTTTTGATAAAAATTTATCTTTTTTTCAGTGAAAATTACTACAAAAAATAAAAAACATAAAAATTAAATTTAATTCAAAGAACAAGTCAATTACATTTCTTACGAAATTAATTTCACCAACAAAATTAACTTTTATTACAATTTATTATTTATAAATGATTGTTTTAAGATGAAAAATTTTCTTTAATTTTTAAATAACGATTCAGTGGTCTGGCTTAGCACTTTTTTTGTACTACACAACAACCAGTTTCGTACTCTTAAATATTTCTATTTACTCGCAGGATTACATGCACGAGAATGACAGGATTAAGACCAGGATTTGTAGAATGAATCAAATACGGCGAATCGAGGTGCGAACTTGAGAACGAAGTAAAAGATACTCAGGCAGGAGTTACTTTTTGAAGTGCAAGATCGACAAGATTTCAAACGAAGGAGGATGAGAATGAAATCAAGAAATGCACTTGCACATCGATTTGTTTGCGCTCTTACCATCGGCAGATGACGACAAAGAAAGCAACGAAAAGAAAAAAAGGAAAAGAGAAAACGCAGTAGCACCTAAAGATGCGATTTTCAACAATTTTTTTCTAATGTTTGATTCAAATCACAACGGTTGTTCTATGCATTAAACTTTAACACGTCGTAAATTTAAGAGAAACTTTTAATATAAAAGTCAATTTAAATTAAAAAAGTTTTATCATTATTAAGATTTCATTTTAAAAATAGTTCATTGATTTTTGATACATAAACGATAATATATTTGAAAAAATTAAATTTTTAAAAGTTTAACTGGTTTTGTTAGATGCCCCAAGTGTCTATACTACTGTGTTTGACGTAAGATTGTTTTGTTGCTAATTTACGATACGTAAATACCTGAATCGATTATGTGATGCTAGAAACAAGCATATCTCATTTCAAATGTACGTTGACATGTATATTTGCCACGAGAAACAATTATACAGTTATATTAATTGCGTGTAACTGTTATATTAATTAATTAATTAATTGTACATAAAATCTTAAATGTCAATTTACTTACAGTAATTTAACTAGATATAAAATAAGTACTGTTATTATTTACAACAATCTATTAGAAATTTATATTTTACTAGTTCGTAATTTATAACAGTGATTTACAAATCCTTTTGAATATTGTTCACTTTTTCACTGCTCTCTTAGAGACACTTTTAATAATATGAATTTAATTCACTTTGCCTTAATTTTCTTTCTCTGGATAAATAATTTATTCCATTTGGTTCTCATCGTTATAAAATTTTTAATTGAAATAAGCATAATAATGGTTAATAAAAAACGAGGAAAAAATTGAACATAAATAGTTCATTTTATCTTTCAATACTTTTATTCCTTAAAACTGGCGACAGTGCATTAATATTACGTTTAAATTAATGAAAGCACCAGACTAATAAATTGATAGGCAAAAGTTTTATTGCATAATTTTTAATGCTCGCTTTAACAATGCATTAATTTTTCTTAATATATACAGAACCCAAACAATGTATTTTGTTCGATCAATTAAAATGAATTTAACTGAAGTACCTTAATTTAAGGTGACCTTTTATAAATAATTGCTATTTTTTGCTCAAGCTAACAAAACGGTCAACACTCAAATAGTAGACATATAATATTTAACAATATAAGTGGCGCAGAAGCATAAACATAAATTATTAAAATTTGCTTATTTTTGATAAGTCGTCATTTGAATGCAGAATGAAAGCGCACGCGCGTTTTAGCATTTAACAAATACACGTCCAAAAATTAAATATTTATAAATCAGTTGATTAATTTTGCTTTGAATCAAACATAGCTTGGTGGATTTCGCGATGTTTACAGTGTAAACATTGCGAGTTTGAAATGTTCCGCGAGTTATTAACTGACGTGTGCATTTGACGGCCTGTGATTGGTCGCAGGCCGTACGTTCTACCAGAGGAGGAAAGCTTGACAATTTAATTATTAACTGCGTTATAATTGCATTGCCGCATACAATAACTATCAATTATATATCCTGACTAGAATCATCGCACTACCTGATACGTAGTTGAAGCAAACTCTCAAACGTTACTTAGTTACACCCGTCGAATTATGCTATTTCAGTATTATCCATAACAAAAAACAATTTATTCAATCAAACGTAATCTCAAAAAGAAAAAGTTTTTCTTAATTAATAAACAACAAATTTTTCAACTAAAAATAAATGTTTGACTAGAAATATTGACAACCAATTAATTAACCTTAACGAAATTTTTGAATTCTTTTTTCGGGGGTTATTTAACTCTATAATTAATTTGGTTGCATATATTTCTTAACGTTTGTACAAAGATGAATCATTACTTGTTCGTCGATTGAAATTTTGCGGCTTTCGAAAGTAATTAACTTTAAATCTGCAAAGTTTGCTCGTTGTCAGGAGTTTTCCTGTACACTTTACTTTGCCGAGCCACTACACCTTCGGTAGCTTTACGTTAACCGAACTTGCACTAATCTTAGTTGGTATCTTCTTCGCTATGCCATTTCTTGTCATTCATAATGTCAAAACTGTTCTCGCGCGCCCCAACTTATCAGACAACCCTGCTGAATTGCCTCGTTCCATTGCAACATTAAAGCATTTTACGACAATGGTATTAATAACTAAGCTGTTAATCCATAATTTTTGGAACAAAGTACGAAAATACATTTCTTTTTCTTCAAGCTGAATAAGTAAACTAAAATTATTGAAAAAAATAGCCCGATTGAAAAGATCTCATTATGAAAACGCGTTGCACTTCTTAACACTTTAGTATGCAAAGTAACAGAAAATTGCGGAAGAAACATTTAAAAAGTGGTATGATAATTCATTTGCGAGCTGTTATCATTGGATGGCCATTAAAAAATCGATCATGTTTATAATGGCCGGCGTAATTTCGTCGTTGTTTAAACAAATGCCGAGGTGTGATCATTTGCGCATTCAGCAAACACCTCCGTGCATTTTCTCCTGTCGCTACGTCGGAATTTCAAGTATTTTCAATTCCAGCGACGACATCGAGGACGTTCCATAAAAGATATTCCACGATCAGCGAAGGTATCAGCAGCAGCCTTCCATAATCGTCCAACTTTTCGAATCACTCTAATTACAATCCACACTGTCTGCGATTTCGAAATTTACAAATTACCCCTGGGTAAATAGAAGAATTTTGCGAGACCTCATCAAGGATGAAATGGAAAATTTGTGCGACTTTTCTTTTCATTTTGTCTGAGTGTCTGATTGCGCACGCGCACGTGTGTGTGTGTGTATGTGTATGCGCGGGCCACAGTGTGGGTGCACCAAAATTTGCATACAACAGAATCAGCCTCCATTCCAGTCACCTTCCCTGAAAGGACTCTGATTGCGTGCAGCTGGCACACTATACCTTGCTTGCCTCAATTAACGTACGTACGTTCGTTGTGGTCAGGCTTGAAATGAAACTTCATTTTGAGTTCCGTCTGAAAAGAATAAAAAAAAAAATTACGAAGAAAAAAAGTACGAAAAGCCAAACAAAAAAGTGTTACGACAAATTTCCAAATCCAGCCACATAATAACAAGTGTTAGCTGTACACGCACCCTTTAAATTTGTCACGTGCACTTAATCGATAATTTATGCAAATTCAATCAGCGTCACATATCGTTTGTGACTAAACATCTACATCTTGAATCTCAAACTCAAAATTTGTAACTCAAGCTTTATTAATATGAAAAAGGTAATTAGAACAGAATGAAAAACAATTTTTGTCGCCACAAATGTAAAGTTAATCATTTAAAAATTTGAATTTAGTTTACGGTATAGGAGGACAAAAATGAAATCGATAGTATCGACATGCCTTCATTCGTACGATGTAAAGTGAATATTTATAGGCCGGCAAGTTATCCAAAATAGAGGAAGCAAGTGAAGTTATGGCACAGGACATAAACTATGAAGCTTATTTGTATGACAACTTGAAATGTTTTCAGTTATTCTACTTACGAGCTTTCCAATTCAATTTCTAGAGAGTTTGCACAAAGGCTTATTTATGAAACGTTCAAAATGAAAAGAGGGGTTTCGTTTCTTGAGAAAGGATATCTAACTGGAAGGCTAGAATACCCTTAAAAAGATAGCAAAATAATTGAAAAAGTTTCAATATATTGTTAACTTACTTAATATTATACTATATATAGTGATTTGATCCTGATCTTTATTCCTTGTTAAAATCATCTCGAAAACTTTCCTAATGGGTATAGATTACGCTAAGTAAAAAATGGCATCATTTTTGCTACAACATTCTATGTCAGTTTTATTCTTAAAAAATCGATCGAGTTTATTTCCATTTTGCTGTATAGCAACACTCGTTAAATCACAAATACACTGTAAACCTAAATGGATCGATCATCGGATTACATGTTCACTTTTGAACTAATGCAGAGCTCTCATCTAGGATCATTATTTTTAATATCTTCGTTAATGATCTATCAAACATTATGCATTTTTTTTCATATTTTTCTTTTCACGGGATGATGACGATTATGTTTTACCGTCAACGATTTCAAGGAGATAATCTTTCTTAATGGTAACACTTTTAAAGTACCATTGGTATTGATAGACAATTTTCTAAATTAAATTATCGTTTTGTTCTGTGTTGTTGATAAATGTAATTTTTGTAAAATAAATTTGTCCAACTGTCTGTTTTATAATGTTAAGACATAAATTACACGCAATTATACTGTAATATTTCTGTTTCGATGCTTCTGAATTTTCGATCGATACTTCCATCAGTTCCACTCTGACGGCTTGTATATCTATACGATAGCAGTTGAAATTTGCAAATCCGTTACTCCTACTGACTCACACCACATATCACATAGACTGCATGCTTGCGAATACTTGCCAAATAGGATAAATAGGTATTTGAGTTATACGTTTCGAAAAAATAAAAATTGCCATATATTATGCGAAAAGTTGTCATAAATTGCAGCTTAAATACGGCAGACAATGTGAAACTGATTAAAATAACTAAAATCAGTAAACTAGAAATAAAGGCATACAAATTTAGACAAAATTCTTAGGCAAACGTTATAGAAGGCAAATTTAAAATGCATATAAAAGTACGATCTGCAGCTGGGTAAATGACGTTTCGTACACGTTCATAATGTTGCCGAATACTGCAGTTTCAGAAATTGCAATTTGAATCGCAAAGTTTGAAATTCTACATGGTAAAAAATGACGTCTAAGAAATTTTGATTAGCAAAAAATATCTGTTAAAGTAAAGAACTTTCTGATAAAATATTATAAAAATTTTTCAAGTACTCTTGCAATAAATTGAAATCGAAAGATATTCTGGTTAATCTTTGGCTGGATTTTTCGAAGAAGGTGAGAACATCATTCATTAATACTTTATTTAAACAAAAGGAATAATGATATGACATGTGCAACCTGTCATTGATAATACCAAACGTATTGTAGCGAGCCATAAAGCAAGCTACCAAATGGACCGACATATCGTACAAAGACAAAGGACCTATTCAATTACGATGGCACTAGGAGAATATAGATCTGCCATAATTCACCGGTGTGTATATATACCTGTTTTCGTTCGAAGGTGCACTTGCACACGTGCATTTGTATGCCACTATTAGACAAGGCACCATGTAAAACAGCGCAAGCACACTCAAGCTGTAATGGGATATTATTAAATGTGCTACAAAAAGAATCGATACAAGCTAATTATGCATAGATAATGCTGGTTTATACTCCTACTTACCGCGAGTATATTAATAAATCTTTTGTTTAATATTCAAATAGCTTTTTCATAATAAATATGATCTAAAAGACTATTATGTCTAACGTAATAACATCATTTGATGATAAATAATGTAATTTCGAGATTAAATTTTTAACGAATTAGTATCAATTGTTAATTTGTTGTTATCGCTTGATAAAGTATATGAGTTGATCAAGATTTTTTCTGTAATTATTCAATTTAATGTCATCTTATGTGAAAAGCGTTAATCACTAATGTAACAGTAACTTTTTTGTCAGAATTGAAAGATAGTTTGAAAATGAACATATTTAATCATATTATAACACTCACGTAGTTTAATTCTTAGTTATGTTTTCATCACAGTTTTAATAAATTGGCAATTTACTAATGAGTTTGAATTTGACATTTACTATTCATGTTGTTTAGCAGCATCGAAAAAGCACTCTATACTACACATTTATATGCTCTTCAGTAAATTAAACTTCAAAACAAATTTCATCTTACATTCATTATTAGTTCAATATTAATAGATATTGTTGTAATATATAATTTTCAATTAAAAATAGATTTTAAAAAAATTATTAGTTTTAACTAACAATCAAAAAAACAATAATATACTAAGTGAATTGATTTGTTTATTAAGAGAAGAAAAATGAGTTTAGATTTTTTATCCCTATTTTAAAATAAAAAACTACGAATTTTATGATTTTATATTTTCAAACAAAAGTTGTACATGAGTTTTGAAAAGAAAAAATTAAATACATATTTTTGCAGTAAAAAGTTTAATGCTTCATTTAATGAGTCAGAGCTTTAATATTGAAGATATTTTGAATTTGTATTTCAGAGTTGTATTTAAAAATTAACTTTGTTAGCAATTTTTTTCCAAACTCGTGAATGTAAAATTTTTTGTAATTATTAAAAGTTTTAGTTATAAGTTAATATTAATTTAACTCCATTTTTCATAATAATATATTATTTATTTTAATAAAAAAATTATAGAGACCCATAGTAAATAAGAAAATGGTTTGAAACAATGTTTTTCACAATACCGAAGCAATTTACACAGTCAACTAAAAGTCTTACATAAAAGTCGAACATTTTTGACGTAACGAAGATGAAATCATAACGGCAGATTACTCGCGCCGGATAAGACCGAATAAATCTCTCAAGATAGCTTTCCGAAGTATAGGAAAAGTAATGAAGGACACACCCAGGTTATTATTTTTCAGCTTCGAAAAGAATCTTCTCAATCTCGACCTTATCCCTGATTCCATCAGAGTTTGATTTACAATATTTATGGCTCAAGAGTTTTCTTACAAGCACAAATTTAAAATTAAATTTTAGTTTTTAGAATTTAAAATAAAAAATTGTCAACATTGACTAATAAAATTTTGTATTAAATTTTACATTAATTAACGTTAGTCTAAAATCTCAGGCATTTAAAATTGAAAAAAAATTCAAATAAATTTCTCAATAGTTGCAGTAAAAGCAAAGTCTTGGGGATTAAATTTGAAAGAACACGAAAACATTATCACCGCAAAATTACTAACACTTGTCGAGTGTCTCGTATTCCAAGATAAATTTATTTTCTTTGACATATAAAGCTCACCAGATGTCTCCAGGTGGAACGGACAGCACTAACCAGCAAAAGAATTGAATTCCGTTGCCTTGTATACACGTCGACCAAACTGCTTTTATCTTCTCTCCATCCCATTCTTATCCGCATTCTATTTTTTTTGTTCGCTCCCTTTCGTTCTATTTTCACGTGTTTTTACCATTATCCAAGCGCACTTTAATAAGATTTGAAAAAATATAAGAAAATATGATAAAATAATAAATCAAATTAGCATATTTATTTATTCAAACTCGAGTTTGATTGATTAAAAGCGTCTCATACGTATTCTCATTGGCAAGCTCGAAAGCTCGTTGTTGGCTTAATATTTCAACGAGATTATAAATGCCACGTGTCAGCTAAAATTTAACAATGTTATCGTCTAATACAACAGTCTAAGAAGGGAATTCAATTGATATTATGTCAATGGGTATCATGAGTTTCATTTGTAACACAAGTAACAATTCAATTCATTCTGACATTTGATCAAATTTTCGAGACTTTCAGAAGAAATTATTATAAAGCATGCTAGTTAAATGGAAATTGAATTAGAATCATTATTACATGTTGATTGTAATAGGAAATAGGATTACTCTGCAAATCCAAACTTAGTTGAGTAATAATAATCTTCTTCAATATCAACATTATTCAAAATTAGCTATGTAGATTGCCTGCATTTTGAATAGTCAGTTCAAGACGGTTTGCTATATTAAATATGGAATATTAAATGCGGAATATGAAATATTTTCATTAAATGAAAAATCAATATATAATAAATTTAGAAACTTTATAAAGCTGTAAATCTTGTAAAAAGAGATTTTATAGATTGAATAAATAGTATTTTGAAAATTGCGTATAAAAATCGAATAATTAAAATATAATTCGAAAAATATAAATTCTCAATTGTATTTTGTTAGATTCATTACAAATTGGATTGTATTATTTATTTATAATAATGCCGGTAGATTATAAAAATATCCCTTTTTCTATAAGGTAGACAAAATTCTCTTTGACCTTTTTTTGCAAACCTCGTGTTATCTGATTATTATTTTCTTCTCAATTCTTCATTACCTGATTCGAATTTCAAAACTTTTCAGTTGAAAACATTATCGACTGCTTCTGTTCGAACTTTAAACTTTTCCGAGAATCAACATAATCTAATAACTAAACAAGTAAATGTTAAAATTATACACAAAATTAATTTATTCTTTGAAATAATTATGAAATGTTTTTATGTAAGTTAAAAATTTTTTTTCAAAATATTTTTTCAAAAAAATTAAGATATTAGTAATACATGATTTACATGTGATTATAAAAAGAATCGTTACAATAAATTTGTGAAAATTTCAATCATATTACACTTGTTAACTCGCGTTTTTAAATGTCTGATTTTGTTTCTTACTTTTAAATGTCTAAATTCAAGCTTTAGATCAAACTACATTTCAATCACAGTTTGTAATAAATTATTATTATTTCGTTTTGTATATTAAATATGAATTACAATTCATTTCATATGGTATGTTTTTACTGATGAATGTTAAAATTAGACATTTCTTCTGACTGGCAAGATTTGCGCTGAAATTACATAATTTCCATTAGAGTAATAAAATTGGATGAATCAAATTGACAACCAGCGAATGTTTTCAAGCAGAAAGTTGAAAGCATTCAGACATCTTCTTCATTTGGAATTAAAATTGATTTCACAGTGTCATAATAAAACATTCCCCGAGTGAGATCCCGAAAAATTTTCCCAAAATAGCCAACAATTCTTCAGACAAACCGACCAATCGTATATACAAAAGGTACCGCTTTTATTTGAAAAAATTGTTTGCATTCTTTCAATAAATCTATATTCTGCAAGATCTTTTAAATTATCGTATAAGACTTATCGTTATTATGTTCCAAACAATATGTATAATAAAAATTACAAGAAAAGCTATCGGTGCACAGCAACAATGCCATCTGCAGTTTATCATTATCATTATTTTCCGCATCAAATATTGTACTGATTGAAACCATTCAAGTTTATTGAATGAATAACAATTTGAACCCGAAAAATAGATTCTTTGCGAGCCCAATAAAGCAGCTGTTTGTCAAGATTGTGTGGATCCTTTTATTTTTAGCTCGCTCCTTGTTCGCAATAAAATTAATCAGCTGAGAAAAAAAATGCCCCGCTCTTTCTCTCTTTCACTTTTTTTCTCTGGCAGCAGTGATTAGCGAAACGCCGCCGCAATGTCAAATCATAAGGGTGGAACGAAATTGTGCATTTCAAGAAAAATGCTTCTCAGGCAGAGTCTACTAAGATCTTATGTAAGCTCAACAAATCGTGAACTCGGCGAAGGAAGTAATGTTATAAATGGCGAAAAGCAATGTCGAGAGTAGAGGAACTAAGAACTAAGCAAGAAACAGGGCGAAGGCGAACGCCACTTGCACTAATAAGAGAAACGACTAGCTGCTTCTAAGGCTGTTAGTGATCTACATATATTAGCTAGTTTTTGTTTTCCATTCTAGTTTCTAACAACACAAGTTTCACTTGTCTTATATGTATGTTATTAGTTTTATTGAGTGATTTATTCAAAGTATAGTTTTATTTTTTGTCTTGTTTCGCGTGTATAAAGATTTTTTTTTTGTTAAAAATTTATTGCTCAGTGTATACATTGAACAAAATAGGACTTTAGCACTCGGAAAGTTTAAACTTGTTACTTTGATGCTTTCAGATACTACGTTTTCAGAAAAGTAATTGTATTTATGTGAAATAGTATGTTCATTTGAATTGTTGAAATTCTCGTAATTATGCACTGTGAAAATTTCAATGTAAATTTAATATCGAACCGTGTCAATACACTTCCGACGATTTGATGTAAAATTCAAGAATGAAAATTATTAAAATATAGAGTAGCATGTCAGTATGGAACTATTGGTTTTGTGCGTTTAGCTTCCATAAAATAAATACGGTGAATTCTTTTCTTATACACAAAAATATATTTTTTGTTTATTGATTAAAGTTGAAAAATTGTTTAAAATTACCCTATTTTATTTTCGATAACTTTTATTGTAATTAAAAAGCAAATAATAAAATAAATTATCTGTCACAATGTCGTTTCTAATCATTAACATTAAAAATTTTATTTAAAATTATTGAGCTACTTTACCATTATTTTAGAATAAAATTGTGTTCGATTAACAAATTTAACATACAAAAATACCTGCATCAACAAATTCTGTGCGTGTTGGAATTTTTACTTTTTCATGTCACATACATTTGGAATATGCTGTTTTCTTGTTTTAATTTCACTTGTATTATAAAAATTCCAGCATACTTTTTTACTCAATTAAAATTGTAATTAATGTTTTAAAACAAATGACAATAAAATTCAGATTGTTATGTTTTTATGTTATTACAAATATTGATTAAAAGATTGGAATTTAATCTGTCATCTCCAATGCGATGTTAAGATGTAACATTTTGCATAACATTTATACTAATTATTCGTTACGACGTTTGTAAATATGCTTGAAAGGGCTAAAAATAAACCTATAGTTTGAAGAATTCGAAAAATTGATTTGAAAAATCCATATTGAGAACTCTATAATGATATTAAAATTTGTTTGAAAATTCAAAATTTGTGTAAACTTTTTAATTTTCAACCAATTTCGAAATTTATTATTTAAAAATGTCTAATAATTTATTAAACTGCAGAGGTTTCAGGCCACTTTCAATGATATTTTCTTAACTTTATACAAAGCAAAATTGTTTTCAACATTTTTTAGTATCTTGTTTCAATCCTATAAAGATTTAACGATAAATTATTATCGATTCAAAGTTTTTTAATGGATTCAAAATTATCTACCGAAATTCATAATGATGTAGCTGGACAACATCAAGGTGAATAAATAAAGAAAAGAGGGTGAATGTCTGATGATGGAGGATAATCAGGAAATTCTAATCAGTTACAGAGAATGAGAAATTACTGGTATTGTATTTTGATAATATCTCGATTCTATCGTACTTTCGTTATAAATGAGATGAAAGTCATTTATATTTCAAACCTTATCCGGGCACTGAAGGTATGTAATTCTTTAAATAAAGGTTTAACGACAAATTTAGAAAGTATATTTAGTTATTTATAATTAATTTACTAAATATATCTTTACTTCTACTATAGTTATTTATAAAATAAAATGTTCATAATTACAAAACTATTTTGCGCTCGCATTTATAACCGAAAGCAAAAAGCCACAACTTTTGCATCAAAAAGGGAAATTAAATTTTCACCAACGTAAATTAAATTTAAGTTACGCCATCAAAAAATAAATACATCACTTTAACTCTACTTTACAAGGTCAAACGCGCGTTACAAAAAAATAATAATGTTATAACTTGTGTCCAAGTTTGCGCAAAAGTAATTGCCTCGTTGAGCATTTTACTTAGAACCTCTGAAATTGGCTTTCACTTCAAACGAGAAGCTCAAAAGTTTTAATTTCGATTCCCGAACCAATCACCGTGACGGAGTTGCCCAGGATTGCGCAAAATCGTCTGACAATACTCAGCCGACATACGTCACGTGACGCGGTATTCAAGGATTCCACGAAATATCGCAAGCATGTTTCTTTACGATTTTCCGCGTAGCTTTACCGCGATATTACATTCCACGGCGAAATTCGAGAAAAAGCATTTTTGTCTAGCTCGTTGCGCGCAGGAATTTCCCGTGAGAAAAAAGTGTCAGTCTCTGTGATTTTCTCACACACGAAACTGATTTTACTCGTCTGTTTTTCACTCGTTTGTCGCTGTCTCGTGGCATTTCTGTTGCCGTTACTTTTCGTCTAAACTCGGGTGCTGTCTTAAAACCACAATTCCTGATGTCGTACGAACGAGTAGAGACAAACATATTATGCAGCCAATAATGCACTGAATAAACAATGACAAAAGCACTCGAGAGAAAAGCAAGAGAAATGATATTTCGACACCCAAAAAGAATCTTCTTTTGTACAGTGGCGATCAAAAGAACTTCGCTGTGTTTTGTTTCTTTCGGTTTACTTTTAAATGAAAACATTAAATTTAACAATTCATCAACTTTTTTCTGTGATCTATTGTAAGTATTAAGCTAAAAATTTTAAAATCTAAAACTAAATTAAATTAATCTACTCGAAATAATATATTTTAAACAGTAAATTATATCAAGCATATACGTTTGTACATACATCAATTAAAACTGAAGACAAGCCAATGACACGACTTGCACAATAAGGAGAAATGTATTGTATTATTACTATAAAATTTGCATTTCAAATATGAAGTTTTCCGGGCCAAGAATAAATAACATTATGCTAACGCGAAAAATATAACACTGAAATCATCGGATTTAAATAGTTGGAATATTAAACGCAAAGGCTTATAACTTTGTGATATTGTATAATGGGATATACAATTTATGGGATCTTTTGTTCGACAACTTTTTAGTGGAGTATCGAGACATGAAGTATACCTTATACATTTTTTAAACTGTTAAATTAAAAAAAAAAAAAAAAATTTGCATCAGGACGTAAAAGTTTTTAGAAATTCACATAAAAATACTCTAACTTTGCTGAAGATGCAAAAATATATTTTATTTTCTATTATTTTGACTTTTAGTACTGCACTTTGTAAAAAGATGATCTTGAGGAAAAAAGGACATGTTAATTGTCCCAGTCAAGTGTGCAAAATGAAATAAAATTTTGTACAGGGCTGTAAATTTACAGGACTGAACTGTAATCCCGATGGTAATAGAGTCTGATTCGTATATAGCGTGCAAATGCAACGAGTTGTGACTTATTCGCAGCTTTTCTCCAGAGCATTTCACTTTGAGTCGGTTGCGAAGGTTTCAAAGGATTTACGACTTGGCGCAGAGCGCTGATTCCTCGCGCAATCGGTTCAGGCGATGAGCAAAACAACGAAGAAAGGACGACGTCTGTCCGACACTGTGCGGGCCCTAGAGAATCGCCCGACAATAACTCAGCATCGTCTATTCATAGTCAGAGGGAAGTGATGTGCCTCGCAGTACCTGACAGATTTATGTGCCACTGCCATCACACGTGCTTTTCTTTATTTCTGCCTATTTTATTCCAGCAGCCATTATGTGAGCCCGTATATTCCATTATTTTTCGTTTGCCATGTCGAAATTTCAGATATTTCATTTGTCGTGCGCGTTTACGCGTAAATCAATCGTTACTTTCATACTGATGACCGTGAATTTGAATTTGGAATTAGAAATCCGAAATTATCTTATGATAATTCTTATTAACTCTTAATTTTAGAAGAAAAAACACTGGTTCTGGTTGAAAAAGTTTAATTTACAAACTGTCAAAACCATGATGTATGTAAATTTAACATCACTTATCCTGGCAAAAAAAAAACAATTTTTGGCTCGACCTTTGTGCACATTTATTATTTTGCATCATATGGTTTGCTAAATAGAATGCTGACAAACTGCAAACATTTCATGTGAGTGACAAATTATCTAAATAAAACGTGAAATAAAACAATATATTTGTCAAAGCAAAAATGTATTTATTTGTAGTCGAATAAATATAACAAATTTACTGTATCTATTATCTGTAGATTTTGTTACATTTAATTATATTTTATTATATTTAATTGTAGTTATTCTATTTATAGGAAATTTTATTTTAAAATGTTACAAAGAAAACAAAATTCTTATTTTGATAAAATTGATCAAAGACAATTGCCTGATATAAATATCAATCAAATAGTCGAGAAGTTTTAGTAAAATGTCCCGAACATCCATCAGGTTCAGTGTTGTACAATTTAACTTTATTCTACTATCTAAGATCAATTTTGTGATTAAAAAATCTTGCTTGAAATTATGATGAAAGACGAGATGGAACATTTGAGTTATTTGAATTGACTCTTATATAACTCAAAAATAATTTGATACATTAAATAAATTCTACAGAGTTAAAATATATACTATGCAACATTATTTAAATTTATTTACTTTTCAGTTTTATTTTAAAAAATGGCTTTTACAACATAATCATGATTAAAATATAAAATGAATTTTGTAGCTTGATACCTTATAGCGTACTTACATAGAATAAATCACAATATCTCTTTTATGTTACAAATAAGATCACCTGTGTGGGCTATTACGTTGATATAATTTGCACTTTATTATATTAACGCAATATGTCGACATAATTGTGGACAATTTTTTTTATGAAACAACACAATTATTTGCGTTAATTTTTTCTTTGTTTTGAACGATACGGCAAAGCGTTAATTTGGGCACATCAAATTTCATACAAAGTTGGTCTCGTGTTTTGCCGCTTTCATATTCGCGAATCAAGTTTAACTTTTCACTGCTTGACAAAGTTTGTAACTTTCGTTTTGTCATTTTAAAATTTGTCAATGATATTATAAATCACTGCGAATAAAATCTGATTTCGCATTCTGTAAGTAAACAAAAACTTTTGTCTTATTTACAAGAAAAATGAATTTTCACTAAACGGCCACAAATTTTTTGTCCCACTTATAGAGGTTTTTAGGCTTCAAGGTGCTGGGACCGGGAAATTTGTCTCAGTTATAAAGATTTCCCACTTATCCAGGTTTGACTGTAGATAAAAAAATATAAATTCTTTCACACACAACTTCATATAATACAGATAATTCACTTTTATAATATAAAAATTATTAAACAAGTAGTAAAATGTTTGCAGATAATCGGAGACTTTTATGCAATTCACATTTATTCCGTTTGATTGACATCAAATAGTAAAAACAATATCTTTTACAGAACTTGACCCGAGAATAATTTTTTTTCTCATAAATGTTTTACCAGTTCAGCTACTTTGCATTGTTTCATAAACATAGCACATTATGTCTACGCTTAAACGAAAACGTGCTCTTTGGCGATGTAAAAAGGACTCGATTTGTCTCGAAATTATCAACCGTAACAGACAGTTGGATTTTTCATTTTTACACAAAGTAAAAAAAACTACAAAGGAAAAGTAGGGAAACAGCCACAAAAAAATGTTATTATAAAAATGTATTCAATTTACAAATATACAAGAGAATTTTTCTTTGTTTTTTTTATATATGACTAGCAAGCTTTACAAAAATTTATGAAGTATGTACACATATATTAAACAATTGTTGCTGACAAACAAATCGCCGTTCAATAAATACATTTTCTTAATACTAATTGAACCAATACGAAAGTGTCGAAATTTTGTAATTCTAAATTAAAAAACCAAAATTTATTTTAACTAAGTTTACATATCGAAAGATCACAAATTCAACAATTCATCGTATTTTGTTAGGTATCGTTTTTATAACATTTCCACAAAGTTTTTAGTGTTAACAATATAACCCATTTATACCGCACGACTGGTCACATTTTGTTCTCAAAACTAGAGCAAGTCCTCGAGCCAAACTTTGAACATTTATTCACCAGAAACTGGGCCATCCAGCAATTCAATTGGTGGCTCTTCTGGCAACAAGACCATTGACACTTTTTTTCAGATAACTGGCTGGATAATTGACATATTTATTTGTCTTGCCTTTGTTCTTCAGTTTCTCATCAAAATTCATCACATCTTCCAGGGTGATGATCTTTAAACCGGACGCCCGCTTTGAACCTTTGTTCTTGGGAGTCAAACGTATTTCCATGTGGTCGACTCCGGGAGGTTTCACTCCCGTATAACTCGCTGGAAGCATCTCAGCTTCAGGGTCAAGTGGAGCGAAAGTTGCCGCGAGAACGTTAATTTCCTTTATCGCTTTACCAGGTTCCTCAGAAACATCGTCATTTTCATCGTCTTCGTCTAGAAGCTCTGACTTGATGTTATAATAGTTGGGTCTGGCAATTTCAAAATATGAGTATGCCACGGGACGAATGAATTTCTGCTGCTCAGCCAATATTAGAGCAGGAAAAATGGCACCCACGTAGAGCAGATACCTTGGCAGGTTGATCATGGTGCTGAATGTTTGCTTGCTTTCGAATGTAACTGAATTGATTACGAAGGATACGCGAGTCTTTTATATCACTTGCGGCAATCCGATTATGCGAACACGACCAATTGGACGTCTGGACCATTCTGAAAGGCCGGAGTATCTCAAGCAAGACATTTCGGCTGCACTCGAGGAGATTTTACGTCGCCCGAGGTCAACTTGCGTTGCCTAGGCTTCCATTTGTGAGAATGGATACTGATGTGCTTTGAGAACGCCCACTCTGGGATTTATAGCGGGTTAATAATGAGAAGAAATTTGGAGAAAGATAAAAAGTATAGGGAAAAAAGCAGTTTATACAAAAATTGGCGCAAAAATTTTAGTTTGACAATTACTTTTGTCTTGTTGACAAGATCAATTTTTATTTCTCATAATTAGTGATCTGCAATTTTAGATTAGTATGACTGTAGGCAGTTATGCTCAACTGCAAAGTCATTGAAATCAAACAACATCGTCGACAGTTACTGGCCTAATTAAGTGAAATATTCAAAACTAAATTATGTTTGTCAATTACTCGACAACTGTACCAATTAACTAAGCACTGATCAAATCAAATACGTGTGAACACTAATAAAGGTTTATAAGCAAATATTTCTTTTTATTCGCAGGGGTTGAAAAATAAAACGTCTGTTATTTCTAAGGAAAAATAAAAAGATGAAGACACCATAAAAATGATGAAAATAAATTGATAAATAAAATCAATTTTTAACAATTTTAAATTTCTGTGATGAATTGTTGAGACATTTTGCAGAGTTTTAACACCTTATTCATTAACTTTTTGATAGAATAATAACTTGACTTATAGAAACTGCTTCAGGTAAAAAGGTGGTTTCACATTGATCGACACGAATATACACACCCTATCCATTAACAATAGAGAGTGGATTTGAAGAAAGGGGATAGCCGATTCAAATTATCATCTATATCAGCTACTTTAATAAAGTAGTTGTGCGAGTAAGGGTCATAATTATTGAAATAAAACAATCGAAATAGATATGAGTAAAGATATGGTTTCTTTTAATTAAAGCAAGTGCTCTTCATTTCATGTTTCAATGTAATATATGAACCGTGTGAACAGCAAAGTTATCTTTTTTAATTTATTATGCATCTCAAACTATTGAATTTTTTAATAAAAAAATTATTGTATTAAATTTTAATTAATTCAATCAAACTGCTGCATTGAAATTCTTAATTAAAATGTTAACAAATTCGATTGTAATTAAAATACTAACAAAAACACTGGTGGGTTTCATACTTAAATTTGATATTAAATAATTTCAATTATACATTAAATTTTAAAAGATTCAAAGAATAAAAATCTATGAATCGTTTCAACAAAATGATAATAAAAAATTGTCATAAAAACCAAAGTATAAAACATTTTTGCACCTAAAATTTAATTTTCTAATTAAATTGTATAAATAATAGGGTGGTCCTTATTTGGCAAAAAAATTATTTGTTGACGAACGCCTCCCAAATCGCTTCCAAATTCAATAAAAATAAGAGGCTAATTCATTGAAACTCGAAAAATTAATTATAAACCCTATTCCAGAATATTGTTTTATTTCAAAAATCTTGATTTTCGGTTAAATTTTTTATTATTTGTTGTTTAGTTATAAAACACCATGTACCGCGCATATTATGATTGTTATATAATGAAAGTATATTGAATTATCTGTAAATTTACCCTATTGAAATGAAATTTAGGTCAAAAAAACGACGTTTTTATTCAGTTAAATAAAACTGTCAAAATATAAGAAAATTCATCTTTATAGCTTAAATGTTTTAGTCTACAAAAATTGTGTTCGAATGTCATTAATGATAAAATATTCAAAAATATATAAAATTATCTTTAACCCTGTAAGGCCGAGACCCATTTCTGATAGAAAAATCATGATTTAATAAGTTTTTTTGAGGTTTAAACATCGAAAAAATTACAAAAATGCAAAAAGAAAATTGTTTTTTGACAATTTTTTATAACAAATAAATTAGTTTTGGAGGTGAAATAAGTTGTACTTGATGATTTAACATTATATTTAACTTAATTTTCTCTTTTAATTTTGAAATGCTCATAAAAAACCAAAATTGATCTATGTTGCAATATTGCAACATCCGGCGCTAGAGGGTTAAAATTACTTTATCCAAAAATTTATTAATATTATGTCATTTTTATTTAAATATTCATTTTTCAACAACATTTCAATGAATAAAAAAAATATGATAAAATTTAAACGATATTAAACTAATATCTAAACTGTAAATATATATTCTTAAAAATTTTGGATTAAAATTTCTTGACCTCGAAAAAAATCATTAAACGCTTCAAAATTAAAAAAAATCATTTTTTAAATAATAATTCAAGATTTCTATGTCGAATTTAGGCGGTGAATTCGTACTAAAGAGTTGAAAATTCTACAATGTTTTGACAGTATTTTTAACTGAATAAAAACGACGTTTTTTTTACCTAAATTTTATTTCAATAGATGTAAAGATAATTCAATACACTTTCATAATATAACAATCATAATATGCGCTGTACATGATCTTTTATAACTAAACAACAAATAATAAAAAATTTGACCGAAAATTTTATTATTAATTTTTCGAGTTAAAATGAATTGGCCCCTCATTTTTATTGAATTTGGAAGTGACTTGAGAAGCGCCCGTAAAAAATAAAAATTTGCCAAATAAGAACCACCCTAATAAATAAATATGTTTTTTTTCACTGCAAACAAATTGCATTGATAAATTTAAAAAAAAGGAACTATTAATGGAAAACTGTACAAGAGCAACAGAAAAAAATAAACCAACTTTATTGGTTTAAGATCTAAAGTTGAGGATGTCTTTTCGTTCAGTGTATTTTTGCAATTTGTTGTATGAACTCTTTAAGAAATATTTGTTGTGGTTAGTGAAGTTTACTAGAAAAGAATCACAAGTTTAGATCTGTTTTTCAAGTTTTGGTAAACCTAAGAAAAGAATCATACATTTTTCTTTGATTACACGGAATAATTGCAAACAAGTAATCTTTTTTTGACATGAAGAAAGACAAAATATCAATGTTGATATTATTCTCGTAATTTCAAGAAATAACTTTTGCTGATTACAAATTCTATTGCAAAATTACTACAAAGATAGACTGTCAAACGAGCAAATAAAGCGTTCATTATTTGATATTGAATCAAACAGCAAAATTGTAATAAATGCAATATAAATTCGTCGTAAATTATGGGCATTATGAACTGTAAGTTTATAATGAAATGCTTGCAATATATTAAACATGATATTAACCAATAATCGAAATAACTAATAAACCGTGCATGCCCGCAAACAAACAAAAACCAATTTCCACATTTTCATGACACATTTCTTATGTATGAGCTATCAATACGAAGCATTCTTATGCAATAAATCATTTTATATGTAACATCGAGTGCTTTAAACGAAATTCAATTTCTGCAATAATCGAAATGTGATTAAATTATAATGCTTTAAAGCCACATTCTTTGCATTCGTTGTTTATATTCAATTTTAGTTTATTCATCAATTTACAAAATTATTGATTAATATTCAAATCTAGATGGAAAATTATTTATTTTGTATATATTATCAGGAGTAAAATCAAATTTCAGGCAGACCGGCAAATATTAAGTCACATTCTTATTATTCCTGAATATTCATTAAATCAACAATTTATGATGTCATTATTTACGAAAATAACTTGTTAACTGAAGTAAATTATTTTAATGTTTATATCTTGGAACAATAGATATAATATTTTTATTTCTTTTGCATAGAAATATCGATGAACTATGTGTATGGAATAATATTACGAACTTTATCGAACAGAACTGTGACATTAATTTTCTTTTCAAATAATATGAAATAGAAATATTTTATAGAAAATATTTATGGACGTAAACGTGAATTGAATATGCAAACTTGAGACTGAAACTTAAAAAGCGTAAAAGCTATTAACGTCACATTCATTTTTACATATCATATCTAAAAAAAACTTTACAAGCCATTTTCCGGATTATATAATTGTTGTATAACTTTTGAAATGAATAACATTTTCAATTAATAAGAGATTTTGTGATGAAAAAAAATGAAAACGTTTTTGCTAATTAATTGAATCTTTTTGCTTGTTATATTATGTAAGTAGAATTATTACACTTTATAAAGCAATTACAATTTTCGTATAAAATTATATGCAATTTTATATATTAGTCGAATTATTTCAACAAATAAGCACAGAAGATATACTTATTCAGTGCTCTTATAATGCGAATTATAATGTAAATTTTCGGTTGAACATATATTTAACTACTCATAATTATATTATATTATATGTAACCAACAAATGCATGAAACTGTTATTAATTACAATTTCAGTTGAATTAACAATGTACAGTTTATAGCAACAACATTTTTATTGAAGTAGCTTTAAAAATGCAACAAATATTATATTTATGAATTTTTTTACAATAATCCTGTTTTTTAATTAATAAATAATAAATCATTTAATCTATTGTATTTAATATCATACATTAGTTGTTAAATTATTTAATGCACGAGTAAATAATATCAAAATTTTTTAAACAAAGTAATTACTGTTACCGAAACTTGAATGTTTTGTAAAAATATAAAAATAATGTGTTCATTAACTTTGAACCAAATTTGTTTCATTTGTTTCAATTTATTGAATCAATCTTGTCATTTCCAGTACATTTCTCGAAGACTTTATTTCGAAAGCTAAAATCAAACAATGCACGGATTTTCGCATGAAATTACGATAAAATTGAACAGATTTGACAAGCTAATAGTTGAGAAATATCTTTTTTTCATATAAAGAAAAAAAAGGCCAAAAAGCCAATTGTTAATAAAACAAAGAGTCAAACACCGATGTTTCCTCTCGACTGACCATCAATCACGGCCAAATTTTCTGCAATATAATTTCATCTAACATCGAACCCTGTCAATGACACCTAGTGTACTTGATTATCTGTCACCGAGCGTAAAGCTATCACATATTCAGGGTCTTTGCTGGCCATATATATAAAGCATACTTTCGCAAACCAATTCAGTATAAAATCGGAATCCTCTAAGCAAATTATTTACATATCGAATCCTCAAAAATTATGTTAAATTACAATTAAATAAAATTGTATTTCTAAAATTTTCTTCTTTTGAGTGTATTATTTTGTGTGCAAAATGACGGAAAATTCAGTGTTAAAATTTATCGTATGGTCAATAATAGGAGTCACCATGGTGGTCGGTTCAAAGTTCGAGCGGATGGTTGTGTCGAAGATGCGGATGTCGGATCTAGAAACATCCGGTTCCGGGTACGCTTACAGCCATCAGCAGGGATTCCCGGCCTCGTATGTTCGCTACACCAATCACGGCGGTCAATTATATTACGATGCCCCGAAACCGGTGCACTATATTTCTCCACCTGTTGCCGGGCCGTCTCTCGCCAAAGTTTTGTACCCGAATTTGAGCCCGGCGACCTTTGTGTACGCACCAACCTTGACCCCGAAGGTTTTGCCGGCCAGCTATCAAAAGTACGAGGCTCATCGAAGTGCTGAAGATGACAAGGATGAGGATGAGGATAAGAAAAGCGAATTCAGGGTTAGGGATAAGTGGCGACCGGACATCACTCATGCCAGTCACGATGCCGCTTATAAGAACGATGCCGGGGAAACTTATGACGCCGCAAAGTATGCTGAGCACGGAGCCAAGGGCGAGACGGAGTATGAGACACGTAACGAGTTCGACGAGGGTGAAAGCGGAGCACATTTTGAGGATAATCATAAAGGTAATGAAGATTTTTAGACAAGAGATGAGGGCGATTGGAAGGGAGAGACATTTGTTTCAATTTTATTTTCATCTTTAGGAAAATTTTGAATAATCTGAGAGATGTTCATGCTGACAGGATTAGAGAGCACATAGTTAAGAATGTGAACGATGAATAAATCTTTTATCGAATTCAAATTTGTAATCTAATATATATAATAGATAATGTGTAAAGGTTTTTTTCAAATTTGTAATTCTTTTGATTTCTTTGTTCATTTATTGATTTTGCTATAGAAATTTGTTGAAATTTATTTTTCTCCGATTTTATTCCTACTTCTTGGCATTATTTTATTTACAATTGTAATTCAATTTAAAAAAAATCAAATATTCAGTACTAAAGTGAAAAATTGAAAAGGATTGCAGAGGAGAAAATCGAGATATTTAAATAAAGCACAAGCGGACGAGTTGTAAATGCTATAAAGAAATAAATTTATTTACTACACTAATATATCGGAATTTTAGTTCAATAAAAATTCAATGTAAAAGGCCGGTTTCAAAACAAAAGTGTACAAAATATAAAAAACATTAGTTTGAAATAATTTTTAAATTTAAAATTGTATTATTTGCGAAAAAAAAGAATGTAATTGTGAGGTTATTTCAAATTAATATTTTTTTCATTTTACTCGATTTCAATTTGTTAGTTTAGTTAGAACATAAAATGAAACGATTATTTATACGCAAAAATTGAATTAAAATATTAGGAATATGAAATGTAGAATGGAAATAGAATAAAAACGAATAACTTTTTCTTATACTTCTATCTGTGCAACAAATGTTGGGTTACAGTTTCACAAGAAAACAAATATCGAAAATACAACATTGAATTTATTTTACAAAATTATCAGTTTTATTTGCTAAATAAAGTAACTATTACATTATTCAAAGAATTAAAAAAATAAATTATTCTTTATCACAGAAAAATTGAATGAATTTTGAAAGTATTGAAAATTTAATTAAAAAATTTTTAATTCAACGAGTAACTTCTTTGTCTTCGAGTTTTACTTTGATAATCGTTCATATGAATTTATCATCTATTTATAACTAGATATTTCTGTCTAAACCGATGACAGTTTATTCGAAAATTTAATAATTTTTCCAGTTGGAAACAAATTTATAACATTTGCTTGAACAAAAAACTTTGAAAATATGCTTTTGTTGAATGCAATTACTGAACTGCAAATTAATATCTTTTGCGAATATTTTTCAATGAATTTTTCATCGAAGTATTCTACCTATAATTCAAAAACAAAAGAAAAAAAGAAGATCTTTAAAGTTTAAAATTATCAAAAACACTAAGTCGACAAAAATAACGATCAAAAAATGGTGGATGAAATTGCCATCAATCAATGTAAGACAATAAAAAGAATTGTGCAAATCTCATTGATTAAGTGAGAATGGAAAAATCATAAATTAACGTGAAAGAAAATAATTGTTATGTATAATCCATCAACCGACGGGGAGTCAAACAATGTCGGCATTGTTGTTATTAATATAGACTAATAAAAAAATTGCTTGCATTGTAGGGCACTATAATGACGACGGCGGGCGCGAAAAAGCTCACAGTGAAACCGAGGCCCATTATGAGCAGCACGGCGAAGAAGAGAAAGGCGCGAAGGGCGAAAATTACGGGCAAATTAAGTATCACAAAAAAGGCCATAAGACGAGTGGCTTTCATAATGTATACCACAAGGACGAATACAAGAAGGATACCGATTTCTACGACGAGAAACACGAGAGCGGCAATGTTGAAAAGTACGGAAAAAACGCCGAGAGACACATAAACGAAGAAGGAGAGGTCAAAAAGGGTCTGCGACATGATTCGGCGCATCACCGTCAAGCACATGCTAATCAAGAAAGTGTGGATAAAGGGCGCATTGAGAAGCACCGGCAAGGGCACAGTCACAAAAAAGGTGACGATAGACACTACAGCAAAGGATCCGAGTATGCCGGAAAAAAGAGAGAATTCGGTCATCATAAACACGGTTTTCTTGATTAAGACGAAAGTTCAATCAAAAAGAGCTTTGAATGAAAGCCTTCTTTTTGTAATTTATAAACGTAAAAAATTCCTTTTTTTCTGAAAACGCGATGAAAAAAATTAAGGTCCAAAAAATTATATCTTTTGTAAATTATGTCGAATACTTTAGATAATTTATTTAAAAATGTATGTTTTATATTTAGCTTCAATGTAACAAAAATTAATTAAGGTATTTCATTTTGTTGTAAAAATTTGAACATTTTATCTTAGGCTGTCATAAAGTTCTAATAATTATGTTGTTTTATTAATGGAAACGAAAAGAAAAACGATACTTTGTTTTATTTTTAACTCCTATTATGAGGACGCTTTGTGTGCATATTACTTTGGAAAAAAGTGGATGAGTGTTTTTAGAATTAGCTTGCTGTATATTTCATTGTTGTTATATCTGCAATTCAAATATGATTTGAATTTATCGATTAACCGTCTTTGTTGTTTATTTGTTCTTAGTTAATAAAAGAAGCTGTTGTCGATTAGTTGTCAGACTAATTTTGACATTGATTGTGTAAACTTCTGAATAAACATTTGTATTTCTGTTGTGCATCAAAAGTTGTTTTATTTGGCTTAAGCCATAAACAATATGTATTTTGTATACTATGTGATATAACAAATGCGCGTATAGGTTTCACTTCATTCCAAAATGTTAATTTTATTACAACGATATTTCTGCATACAGATTTTATAATAAACAAATTGAACATGGTTAAATACAATTAATACAATTGAACAGATTGTTTCTTAAGTGTACTTTATGTACAAACTATTCAAATTTTGTATTCAAAAGTTTGTTATTATTAAATCATTAGAAAAATAATTTTATGCTAAAGCACCATTTAAATTTGTAAAACGACATTAAAATATTAAAAACCGATTATAAATCATGTTCAAAAATATTTGTGTAAACTAAGTTGTAAACGAAATTTCATCCCAACTTAAGGGCAGAATTATTCATTTGATAAATAATTGTTTAACGCAATCTAACTTCTCGACGTTTTCACTAACTACCTATGTGCTCATATATTATAGATACTTTAGAAACTTTGATGGAGCCAGACTTTAGTGCGATTAAACGTTCTAATAGACAACAGCTGCGCTATTAAATGATGTTAAATAACTTTAATGATCCCATCGAAGATTAATTGATCGATTTCGTTTTTAATAAACAAAATTATGTTCGTATAAATAAATCAGCTTAACCACTGCAGTTAATTTTCAAAATAATGTTTAATACTCATAAACTCAAAATCAATATTAAATTGGTTATAATTAAAAATGTAACTCTATGTTTAAACAAACTGATTGTCGAAATAATTATTCAAATTTTCAACTATAAAAGCAAATGCATGTTTCTTGAGCAAAACGTCTAAAGTTTCACGGCTTCAGGGGGGTTGTTGCCATGAAAGTCACATAGTTTGTGTTATAACTATTGTTTGTTGCGTGGATGTGATTCAAGTTGCCTGATTCAATGCAATCGAAACATATTCGGTCCGACAAGACGGATCTCCATAAATCAGCATAGAATTATGCTTTCAGTAAGGCAGACAATACGAAGAACTCTTCTTCGCCGTTAGAGAAATGCAAACCGAAGTTTGGCAATTTGAACATTTTATACATATGTATGTATATATATTTCAATTAAGTATAATATTTGATATTAATAAACCGACGATTTTACTAATAATTTTTTTTATATTTCTTTCGATAAAACTGAACCAAGCTACTATTTGATTAAAATTTCGTTTGCTATTTTAATTAAACTTAATAACCAATTGGTATGATTTATTGCTTTTATTTGAAACTTTCCTTTCTAAAATTGAATTTTTATATTATATTTCTAATTTCAAATAACGTTTGTCCAACTGTTTAAAATAAATTATCAAAAGTGCTTATATTATTTCATTAAATCAAACGTAATTTCCTTCTGTTTGCTGGGTTAGCATAACTATCGTGACCACGCAATATCAGGCACATAACTCAAGGGCTTTTAATGTTATAGAAAAGTTGCAGCACGTCACACTGTCCGTACGTGTGCACAATTCTCTTCCTTCATTCCACATATATACTGAACAAAAAAAATAATATCTCAAGATTAAGAAGACTATTCTCTAAAAATAATTTCTAAAATGAAAACGTCGTGTAGCACAG
>JABFPM010000022.1:0-53095 GCA_022817325.1 Idris sp. 1 HC-2018
GAGCGTTTTTACAAACATTTTTAAAATTAACAAAAATATTACATAAAAACTATTTATGTGTGAAAGAGACAGACAATCCGAGTCATATATCACCTTAAAATCAATTAAGAAAAGACGCTGTGCTAAGTTTATATACAGTCATGTTCTGATTTTATATAATGAAGCATTTAAGTTAATTATATTTTCATTCGCAGCTCTAAAAATTTCTTGTAAAAGAGTTTAGTAATCAGTATTATGTTTGACAATAGATTTTGTTATAATCAGTCGAACACTCGATATGGTAATAATTTCTGTCATTATCTAAAGACTTTCGATAACAGCTCATTACAATTCATATTATAATTAACTAGATTAGACAAAAATAAGATATAACAATAGTTTTAATTTTATTCTAAAGAGCCCATAGTTAATAAAAAATCTAAAACAGTACAACCTAAATTTTAGTTTTATTAAAAACTATTTTTGGCATCTTTATTTCCTTTTTTTATTTTATTATTATTTTTTTTTATAAATTCAGATTAACAATATGTTTCTTTTAGTGTTTTGTTAAAAATGTGTACATATTTTTTATTGTGATTTTGTTTTATTGTTTCTTTTCCTTTGTTATGGAGTTTATTTAAAAACAATTTTGTCATTTATTTAGAATTCATTACTAAGGAAATGACCATTATATTATTACCCCTAATGTTATCAACGAAATTGTTGTTAATTTTTATGTTTGTTTCTTCTTATTTATTTGTATACATTTAAAATTTAATTTGAAGATGAACATTTTAATTAGAATATTTTTCACAATAGCTTCAATTCTTTTGTTTATATCCATTAATCGAATGTAAATAAGCTTTATATTAACAAGAATGTCAACATTGTTGAAATTATGAAAACAATCACATTCTAGACTTACAATGTAAACAAAAATACATCACAAATCGTTGATCACAATCCAATTTTAAATGAATACAGAACATTCTTGACTCTAATTCTCAAAAAAAGTTCTCATCATCGATTATTCACACAGATAATTACCTGCGACTTTGAAAAGACATTTCCTTTTGTCCCTCTAACTTTACATTCATCAGAAGAATCGTCAATCGGCGATCAGTTTTCTTTCATCTCTCGACGTCAGAGTTTCGCTTAAACGCGAGATTAATGACAAATGGAGCCCCACGCGAAATGAGACAGGGTCCGTGGTGGTTGTATCGAAACACAATCCGGCGATGTTGAAACATCGGTAAGCGATCTTGTCCATCTTGTTCGGAGCTGTCTGTTTCCCTCGCACAGTCTATCTTAACACCATCTGTCTCGCTCGCGTGCGCCCTCTGTCCGCGCACCCCCCGTCCGCGCTCACACGCACGCGCTTCAATTGCTATCATTCCTCTTTTATTATTTCTTCATCGCGTTCTCTCTCTCTTAAACACTAATGACCGCCGCGTGAGGGCGTCCTTGCCGCACCCGCACGCCGGCGTATCCGCGCTGCCATCTTCTTCTCGGTCGTCTCTCCTTGTCGCCGTCTTCTTGTGCTTCTCCCGACTTAAGGCGGCATGGATGAAGGAGAGCGGCGCCCTTTGAAGTCCAGTTGGGAGCCAATTACACGAGTCACACAGGGCCGTAGCCGCGAGAGTTTCTTAACACTGACGGCAGAGAGCGCGGCGCCGATACCGATCCGGTCTCCGGATTACGGACAATGTCGATATTAATTAGCGCTCATCTAATGCACTCACGTTATACAAATTATCATTACTTTATAAAATGTTACTATTACCAGCAATAAAAATAGAGGTAAGTAGCATTTTTAACATTATCTTTTTTCTGGAGTACACATTTCGAGGTTATGTAGAAATCAAAATTTTGCACATTTTTTGTTATATTACGATTTTTGGTTCTTTACGATTGATTTGCCATGTTTTTACAATGCTAAGAACATTATTTTAATTGCTATATTATTGCAATTTGTCTTTTTTGGTTATCTTTGTTCTTATACTTATCTATAAGTTATATTGTAATATCTCAAATTTCTCAAAATTGGAGAAATTCCCAAATTCTTGGAGAAATTACTTAAAACAAATTTAAAAGATTTCTAACCTTCTGGCATTACAATTTGGGAAAAAACGTTTTTGTTACTTTCTTTTTCCAAATAGAGGCATTAACTCTTGGTAAAAATTTGATATCCGAGACCTAACCTAGCTACTGCGTTAATTCCGTCACTGGATTACATTTTCTGAAGTAAGTTTATAAAAGAATTATATTTGTAACTTGAAATAACTAATTTCATTATCTTTATTTTCAATGTTCACAATTTTGTGTACACTCTGTCACAATAGTGATAACATTATAAAAATGCGAAAATGAACAAATATTACATGAAAATGTATAGTAAATATTGTAACTTTCTTTTTATATACTAAATAATCAAAATTGTTAAAAATAACAATACTTTGTATAATCCCAGATTTTTAAGACGAAAATTTATTATGATTATATTTATATTTTATTAATTTATCAAAATAAAACAAACAGAATTTGAAAATTTCGTGTTGAAAGGCCGTTCATATTTTCCGATAAATGTTAACGATCTTATTTGGAATAACGAAAAATGAGGGTTATCGTGTGAAGAGCCTATATCCAACGAAACCTGTTCACTTAATTTAACCTGTTCTTACGTTAAATACAATTAAGACTGGTCTTATTATAACGTCAGATTACAATTTATTTTCGTATTCAAACACTATACTCATCATTTTTCCTAATGATTGGACCGTCCAAGAATCTTTTGTCCACTTAATAATATTTTTATCAATAGCTTTTGTTAGAAAACATCAATGACTCAAAAAATATAGGTCAAAATAATTTCGTTACTGAAATCGATATTCCTATGGAAATAAAAAATGTCTGCATTTTTTATGTCTGCTTGATATCTGCAATATATTTATATTTTGAATACATTATAATATAGCTTCCGCATATATACTTTTCTACGTTAATAAGTAAGTATGTTCTTTGAATGAAAACCACCAATTGCTTTTGTATATGAATCACCTATGATTTGATTTGTATAAATTTTTAAAGATAAATTTCACAAAAAATTTAAGATGAATATTTTACGAACAGAAAATACTTTTTCCGAAGCAAATCAATGCAAACAAAATTTAAAACACATTTTGTTTACACATTTATAAATATTCATGCAATCAAAATTCGCTAAAAAAGCTATTAATTTTTTTATTCGTTATTCGTTAACATTTTATAATTCATTTGCACAATTAATTTGTGCCCTCGATGCAAATGATTCGAATCAATTTTATTCGAGTTACCTTACATGATAAATGTAAGGTAATTTACATTACCTGTGTCAATGTCTGCTCATCAATCAAACTCTTTTTTTTTTCTCATTTCATTCAAAATAAACGCCGAACAGAAACGTATTGGAAAGTTATAGTTATAAGTCTCTCTCGTCAATGTTTGCAAGCTTTGGACAAAGTTTGCGTGCTAAGGAGCAACCTGAGCAAATGGCTGCATACAAATGGTGAAGCCCACGTTTCTCTACGTCGACGGCAAACCTGGTCTGTGCCGTCACGAACAATTGTATCGCGATGGTGTTCGATGTTTCTTGACCCCTGCTTAGTACCTGCCGTAATACATTTTGTTATCCAAGCGTATAATGCAGTTTAAAACACTGGTGACGTGCTTACCACAAGCTATAAAGAAAGAACAAAAAATAAGTGATCTATTAGCGGGCACGTAATTACGCGTGCAACTATGCTTTTCTTATTTATCGAATGCAAGATTAATGAGCTGTTTGATATTTGAATGTAAATAGTATTGA
This sequence comes from Idris sp. 1 HC-2018, assembly GCA_022817325.1. NCBI lineage: Eukaryota > Metazoa > Arthropoda > Insecta > Hymenoptera > Scelionidae > Idris > Idris sp. 1 HC-2018. The sequence goes on from JABFPM010000022.1 coordinate 3,824, forward strand.
AGTAACGAGATACTGTGTAATTAGGTTTCAAATAAATTTATGATTTGTGATCATAAAAAAAGAGTCATAATTATAGAGAGAAAAAGTATGTTTAAGTTTTTTTTCGCAAACCAAAAAACTTGTTGCAAATTTTATTGTTTATTGAATTATAAATTTAACAAAAATATGAGAAATGGAGTTGCAAATTTTGTAGCCATTAAAGTGTGTATTTACAAATATGTCTTCTCTGCGATCTCCATTTTGCGATCCTTCATTTGGAATCGAAAAATAACAATTTCTTACGGAAGTTCAACAGATGGTACGAGCTGTCTGCGAATATTTCTTGGACAATGGGTCTGAACATACGTGACCAATAACGCATCCTTTTTTTAATGGCGGCTCTTATATCCTGTCAGAAGAACACGAGAAACATCATAAACTGTCAAATATAGATGTCAAACTTCGCACGACATTATTCAGATGAACTGTAATTTAGTTTTGGGTTGGTTTTATTAAGACATTTACAAAGTAGTCTTTTAATTTTCATTTATATATTTAAAAAATAAATAAAAATATCCTTTAGAAAAATCATTATTATAAATGAAATATTTACAAAAGTGGAAATTAAATCAAAGCAAAAACAAATTATTAAAATTGAAAAATAAAAATTGAAAACATGTTCTTTTTTTAAATAACCGGCCACACGCTGTTTACAACACTTTGCGTGCACACGATACGTTCACAATTTTATAATTGCATAACTCGATACGTGCTTAGAAAGATACTACTAAAAAGTTGAATTATTTCGGGAAGTTGGCGGAGATTAATGAATTGATTGAGATTTATGGATGCTGATTACGTGCAAGAAATCAGTGAATAATCAGAACGAGTCTATGGAATTAATTGCTTACATGTCATTAAGAATCATGATAAGTCAATCTTGACAACAAATTATGTACTTAAACTGTCTATAAAATTTAAACTAAAATTGCCACATAGTTTTTATACATGACAATTTTTATATCACTTCTAATAGGCAAGTTTGAAATTATAATTAACTTTCCAATTATAATATAAACATTGTGGTTCAACATTTTCAATTTATCTACCTTTTTATTTGATTTAACATTTCATCGCATTCAAAATTTTTTAACCAGGTCAAGGATAACCATTTTCTCAAGCTACTTTTTTAAATTTGATTCAACATATGTCATTCTTCAGTGTATACCATATAGTGACATCCATGCTAGCCTGCTATTTGCAACAATAAAACCACGCATAATAAATAACAGACCGCCATCAAGGGGGTTTCAGTCCAACCCAAAAGTCGATAATTGGTACACGCGACCCGAACCTGGGACTATAAAGTACACATGACCACACTTCAGGACAATACTTTGTGGGTGCATTGTCTCGTGTACAGTTTGAAATGAAAAATCCGGATGAGTGAAATCGTCCTCGTCTATGATGCCAGGATGGACCACTCCTCGCGTGGTATCAACGTGGACCACCCACCCAACCTATACTTAGTGAGGTGTCGGCAAATTGAGCTATATGGTCAGGGTAATGCGGCCCGATACCAGTATAGCGAAAGCTATTAGGTTGAGATCTCACCAGCGATGGAAAACAGAGGGGATAACGAATGAGATGGTAGAAGGGAAGATAATTTTGTACCATATGGCAAGTTTGAATTATTATCCATCCAGTTTTCAATAATAAACGAAATCCTTTTCGGGTACCTTTTTAATGTATACTTTTTTAGATAAAAAATCTTACTAATAACGTCATTCGATATGGATCTTATATTTCACACGAATATATTCTTCCCATAACTTATTTGAGATCAATTAAGAGGGCGGGAAAACGGTTTGTTTTGTCGCTTGGGATTTCACTGGATCGAGTATTTTATGTCAACATATCAAATTGAATCTTCAATTTTGTAAGATCTTTGAAACAAAAATGTTTTATCTTGCTAACTGATAAATATCGAATCTAATGAAAAAAAGAGGAAACTGTGTATAAAAAGCAATATTTTTGGTTAATATATAAAAGTCTTTAGTATAGTGCATCAAAATGTACAATAAATTATGGATTTATTATAAAAAGATAAATTATTTTTAATTCTAACTACATAATAATTAAAATCTGATATGCATTTCTTTTCATAAAAGAGTCTGAAACTTGAAAGTACAAGAAAGAACGACGTAACGATGTTTAATATTATTCGACTTTGGTGATCATTATTCCATATATCAATTTATAATCGAACCCAGAAGGCAAAGGGTAGTAAACTGTCGTATAAATTATACTATATTTCAGTAAAATGTGCCGCTATTTTTATAATGCTGAAGTTATAATCATTAATAATAACCGTTTTAAATCTAGTTTATTATAATTTATTGCAAAATTTATTAAGAACAAACCTGCAAGTTTCTAAATACAATTAAATTGAAATGATTAAAAAATATTAACCCGTCTTTAAAGACTTGCAATAGATAATAAAAATAATTATACAATCAATCTTAAAACTAAGTAATTTTAAAAATAAACAACACTGTAAATATTGTCAAAGTGTAAGTTTTTGTTCATTGTCATTTCAATACAAAAAAGTTATAAATATTTTCCAGATTGTTTAATCATAAAATGTCCTCATTTACAGTTCAGCTCATTATTGCAATTACAAAAATCAGATGCAAATTCGCAGGATTTCGTTCTCAATTTAAAAGTAAATTCAGCGTTTTCCAATCAGCGGCTCGAGTTAATCCGACGATTTGCAACCATATTGCAAAATTCATCATTAACCATTTCCTCGGTTCAATCTGCGCTGAGTATCATCAAAATGAAGACTTAAAACTCTCGTTGCACACGACCAAGACAAGATGAATGATCTAAGAAGTCGAACGATTAACCAAGATAATATTGCGGTTACGGCGTGCCACGTCGGCTTTTTCCGGCATTGCCGCGGTCGTCGCCAATGTTTGTATGATAATCATGGAGGTGTGGAGAAATGAGAGATACCGAGCAAATGGAAAGGGGACGGTGGCGTTAGACGCAGCTCTTATAGCAGCCTTTGTCGGTCCTTACGGCGATTTGCAACTAAAATCAGCCTGTGACCCCGCGCGAAAATTTGCTGCAAATTTATTAAAATCGTGTTAATGTTGATTCACTAGAAAGTGCCGACGTTTCTTTTTCATTTATCACGTTAATTGATTTTACGTTAATCCGTCAGGTTGAAAGAAGTGAAATTGTAAATTTTTTGTCATTTGTATTTTTCAGTTATTCAAGTTTATTCATTTATAAATATTAATTATATTGTATTCAATATGTTAAATTTGATCATGTTTGTTATTAGATTCTTTTTCATATAATTTTAAATTGTTGAACCTTAGTAAATTGCTTAGTTGTTTCAAAGTCATCCCAGTTTGCGTTAATTTATAGAAGTTTGTTTAAACAAATATTTAGCTTATTATGTTATCAACATTTGGAGTATTTTTTATAATCAATTCAAGTATAATATATATTTATTAATTGATTAAAATATATTCGTAACTTCAATTCGTTAATGTAAATTGCATAAACTATAACCTTTTAATCTAAGTTCCAATTAAAAATTTTTTCCAAAACTCATAAACCAGTGGTCATTTTTCACGTTAACGCAAGCTGCAATTCGTGAAGCACATTTTTTATGCAGCTATAACACATTCATTCCGTTGAGCTTTTAATGAGAGTTTTAGCGAGCGTTACTGAGTGCTCATTCATGCGTTACCGACATTTTCGTAGGTATTTCCACGATACAATTTATGCTTGACGTAGGTTTAATAAACAAAAAATATATCAAATTTTAAAATATTTGCGAAATAATAAATACATTTTCAAAAATTATAAAATATTTTATTAGTTTGGTTCATTCGAAAGTATGTTAATTAATTATTATTATTAAGAGACCTTTTACACAAAATACAATTTGATTTAAAATATTAATTTGAAAAGGTAAAATATTACGAGCTAAGATAAGTTATATTAATAACTGTAAAAAATGTAAATTGAAATTATTTTAACCATCTAATAAACTATAGAAAACTTCTATTCAAAATTATTGAAATCAATAAAAACTTTCAATTCCAATTATTAAATTCTGTGGCTTTAGGCCATAACAAGTCAAGTTCATTTTCAAAAATTGTCAGTTATATTCAAATTTTTAGTCAGGATATACTAATTAATTTATTTATATAATTTTTCAATATGAAATTCCGTTAAAAGGAAACCTTATTTAAAATATTGCAAAGCAATATATTTTATATAATGAAAGAATTTGAAATAAAGATTGCAAAGATAAATGTGATTTGAATTTGTTGAAAGTGGACTTGTCTTTTTATGATTTGAAGTCACAGAAACATACTATCACTTCAAAACTCACAACAAACATTACAATACAATGTTTCAAAACCATTTTTTTTTGCTTTTTAAATTGAAAGCAGAAAAGATGTAAAATCATGAAATGAGCCAAAAAAACTTGTATTCTAGAATATTAAAACAAAATTTGAAAACAAATGTTTCTCATCACTTAAAAATATAAACCTAAAAAATGAATCTTATATTTGAACTTCACAAAAAAATTTATACTAAACATTTTAAAAATTAAGTCTTAAGACCTCCATTTCATAGAAACCTTGGCGACACGTTCTTTTCCATGACTTTTCAAGGTTTTAAAAATCTTTTCATCTTACAGCATGCATGAAAAATAGGGTTTTAAATTAAATTTCTAATTATGATAGTTTTTGTTAACAGGTTATCTTTTTACATGCTTTAATATAACTTAGAAAAATGATGTTTAGTTTGAAAATTAGTTTTTGAAACTTTAAAATAATTGTAAATATTGTTACATAATAGATTTGTTGATTATTTAAATTAATCAACAATTTTATTCACCCTTAATTTTAAAGAAAAAAAATAACTCAAATAAAAAATAAGACACCAAGAATTTAAACCCGCTAAATCAAAACATGTCGTTTCTTTTTTTGGACTTAACTTAGTTAAGGTTTTTGATTCAACAAGGATAATACTAATAAATTTTGCGTTATATGTTTCTCTTAATGATTATTAAATCAACGTAAATGAATTATAAAAAGTAAAACATATCTGTGACGAGCAACTTCTACCTAAAAAAACTTCTATCTAAAAAATATTTGTCTATTTTTTAGATAATGCCACAGATATATTACCTATAAATTAATTTATTATTTATAAATTAAATAATGAAACAATGAATTTTGCTATCACAATTTAAAAAAGGCATTTCTTTTTCAGTCGCGTAGATCTTCGCAATACAGGTTGATTATCATTTTTCTCAGTTTCCCGCAATTCATCTACGACATCAACAGATTTTTTGGATACGGTTTTAGCAGCGCTGGAGGATTTTTGACCAATCGCATTATCCGGTATTAATAAAGACTCTTCAGTCTCATTAATTTCTTCAACAAAATCAAGATCTGGATCTACATTAAATTCACTCATCAACAGCCAACAACTCTTCGCATGTCTAAAAAATCTGATCATTTTTCTTTCGATATTCTATTTAGTTCAGTGCAACATAATTTAAGATTGTCGAATTTTAATGGACATGCTCTTTTGCGTTTTATATCCAATTTTTTGAAAAGTTCATCAACTAAAAGCGTAGTTTTGTATAGTATAATTCTTTTTTTGTTTGCAAAACATAAACATATGACCTCATTGTCTTATTCCATGTGAGTGTGACCTGGCTCAAGGAATTTGTGGTCGATGATTTCAATAGAATTATGATTAACACTAATTGAGCTCCTGAATGTTGAAACTCGCCCTACGATCAAAAATGAAAGTTTTGGCAAAAATGTTAGTTGACACGATACGCAAAGTTTGGGTTAAAATATCATTTAAACAATAATTCAGATGGTATAACTGTAAGCGAGGTAAATGTTTCTTATGGTCTTAGGAATATTTGTGCAAAATCAGAACAATGTCTGCATTGCAGAACAAAAGATATTATCGTTTTTGTGTCACGCCTCAATTAAAGACAACTGACATTTTACAAACTGTTATTGACAATAAATAAAAATGTTAGTATCTCTAATACTACAATACAGAAATTGTTCTGATTTTGCACAAATATTTTTAAGACCATAGGGAACATTTACCTCGCTTACACTTATACCATCCGAACTATTGTTTAAATGATATTTTAATCCAAACTTTACGTATCGTGTCAACTAATATTTTTGCCAAAACGTTCACTTTCGAGCGCAGGGCGAGTTTTAATATCCAAGGGCTCAGTTGTAGATAACGCAGCAAGAACAATTTTATTTTAGTTTTGCCTACCGCAGGTATCAGAATAAAATGTAACACGTTTCACTTTAGGGTCTATATTTGACAGAAAATTAAACAGGCAGGAAGTTATCTCGTTTGCTCTGAGTTTAGTTTCGCCTTCGTGCCACATGAAGCAGTGATTTTTTTTGTTACAATTATCATTTACAGTTAAATTGTAGATCCATAATGGACGTTTATAGAATTACACCCAAGATTATAACAAAGGAGTAACTAGGCATTTTTGCAATTTAAGGGTACACAGTAATTGAGATTCTACGACTTTTTTCGAGTCACTGACTTTACTTTTGTAGGAAGCGTCAGCTCAATCCTGATCACTGTAAAAAAGTGTTTTCATTAGAACGCTTTTGAAGGTTTTTAGAACACTTATGCTGTTTTTTATTCAGAACGTTTGATAAGTTTTCTGAAAAACACTTGAAGTGTTCTTCATATAAATCATTTAAGATGTATTACATGGTACATTCTTTGCTTTTTTTAAAATTTTGAATACAAAGTTTTAAAATATTAAAAAAATTTATAATTAAATAAATTATTTATTGTTATTAATATTAACGAAAGTTTTCATTTAATATTACGTGTTTTACACAATAACTTTTCTGAAAAATAGACAACTTAACCTCTATATGCAGATGGCAGTTTATCACTTTGTGTCAGTTACATTAGACATCAACAAATCATGGCGAGGTTAGAATGTTTATTGTGAAATTTTAATGCTATTAATGCTAATTCATTAATGAAACACATAATAAAGTTTCATAAAAACAATCCAAAGTTTAATGTAAAGTGTGTTTTACATAAATGCGGAGCAACGTATAAAAACTGGAACAGTTTCCGACAACATATTCGAAGGAACCATGCGGGTGCCAATGATATTATCATAGACTTTAATTTCGATAACGATGCTAATGTTCCAAGAGCCATTCTAAATGAAGAAAATGAAGATATTAACATTTTATAGATTTTTTATTCAATTTTTTTTTCTAAATGTAAAAAATAGTTATTTGAAATAATTATAATAGATTTAATTTTAAAAATTGTAAAAATAATTCAAGGTAATAATAAATCAAAATCTACATAAAAAAACTTTGAAAAAAGAAAAATAAAAAAGCATAAATAAAAAATAATTTTATTTGCATTCAAATTTACATTCATATATTTAGGCATGAACACAAAATACGTTCAGCGGCAATTGTTTTTCGTAAGACAAACGTTCTAAAAGTATTTTGAAGAATGTATTAGTTTTTATTTCAAGTGTTTCAAACCAAACACTTTTATCATTAATGTGTTCTCATACTAACACTTAATTTTTTCAGAACACTTTGCATTCGTTAGGTGTTCTAAATAGAACGTTTGAAAATCACTTCTTTTTGCAGCGATGTGTTTGCTTGAGTTTATTTAATTCTAACCTTACATTTTCGTCTGTTTCGTATTTTAATTTTGCTGCATATGTGTCACATTTGTGACAAGTGTCGGAGCTTAGAATTTTAATTCAGTTTTCTTGAATTCATCTCATTAAATACGTAAACTGACGGGATTCTGATGCTCAGAAACAAAATGAATGCATTTTAGTTACAGTTAATTCTGATGGTAAATACTTCTTACGTGTGTGAATGGCTTACATAGGCCGGAAATTTTTAGATATGGTCTTGAACTTCTTGAATTTTTTGAATTAGCATTTTATTAGTAGACGGTTTGCTACCTCTTAAATCTTTTCCTGGCAGTCAATTTTTTGTTTTCTAAAAAAAGCTTACAATATTTTCAATGAAAGATTTGGTTTCCCTTAATGTAAATCGAATCAAGTTTTACTAACCAGTTTATCCCTATAAGTTCCGTACTTAAATAATAATTTACAGAGTATTGTCTAATTTTAGAACTTCGTCTGATATTTTTCCAATTTTGGAGTGGGATACATTTGATTAAACCTCTAATAAAACATTTTCGCCGCATATGTGTCCCTCTTTCCCAATAAGAATTGTAATTTTGCAATTGATTTTCTCGTGTGACGAATTTTCTACATCCACACTGACACACAGGTAAAGTAATACATTCTCTGCTTGGAAATGTTTTACCATTCATAGTTTGATATGATTGCCCTGTGTTTCGGCTGTTAAAGTATTCGGCTAAATTTTTCTCTTCCATTCTTAAGAAATATCAGTAAATTATAAAATGTAAATTTAACTGAAGTAGTGTGTTCTTCTAATTTAAAAGATTTCAGTGATAACAACCTAAAAAAAATTAAAAATGTCTATCACATAACAATCTGACAATAATTGGAATAATTCACTTTGTAAAGATGCACAAACTTCTTATTCTTTTATCAAAATAAATAAACAGAAATATCTATCAATGTTAACAACAATTTCATTTTGGAATAGCCTTTACAAAACATCTGAGTAGGGTTGCCACCGTGGTCCTTTTGACCCAGAGACTCCAAAACAAATTAGAAGGGTTAAATCAAAAACTCGTAATAGGCAGTTGTATAAGTGCGAGAGAGAGGTCCGATGATCTTTGGGTCAACTGAAGCTAAGAGTTGGCAACCCTACATCGGAGTTATCACGAAAATACAACAAATTAACGTCACGCTGAGTTCTGTACTCAATTTGGACTCAAACTGGAAATGTGTTGTCGAGCGCCATCTATCGTGAAAATTGCTAATAATAACGGCGCGAAAAAATCAAAGACAGAAAAAGTAAAAAAAATTAACAATGTTTTTAATTATCATAAAATTATTTTTTTTCAATGTAAATAAATATTTAAATTGAATAATAATTTAATTTATTATTATTAATTTTAAATTATCAAAATAACATCAAATTTAAACTATACATTAACAATACACTACATATTTTATTGTATTAATTATAGTATAAAAAAATTAATTTTACTTAAAATTGTTAATAATATTCCTTAAAAGCAACTTATTATTGTGCTTATTTAAAATTCATAATAAATGTTCAATTTTACACGATTAATGATAGTAGAATCAATTAATAGATTGAACATTTAAAATTATCTCGATATCTTACCAATTACTATAAATATAAATAAAATTATGCACCGCTCGATAAATTTCGATTAATACTCGGTAAATAACGGTCCTTTTCCTATTAAGTATGAGTTCATTTATGATTGTAAGTGGACTAAACGTTTTCGTTGACGTTATAAATTAGTAAATAATCTTTTAATGATCTGGTTTAACGACTTCATTCCTTTTAAAAAATTTTAGTTTGAATCAACTTGTTGGTCGAACAACAAAATTTTTAGATTTCTGTCTTGGTCAAATAATTATTTTGATTTGATTAATTTGTGGTATCATAACCCATTCTGATCCTATTTATAAATTTGTAATTTTAACCATTTTTTCTTTATATATTTTACATTTTTTTAGCCTTAGAAATGAAATGTTGACTTTCTAAATTGTTTATCCATTCCATAAAAACTTTATTATTGTTTCCAATAGTTTGATGGTATTTTTTACAAAAAATGATTTTTTTTCCTAAATTTTCTGTTTGTTTAACAATCAATAAAAAACTTTCCAAAAAGTATACAATTATAACGATTTGAAAAATGCACTTTCCTTATACACTCTAAGTTGCATCATTTTAGCATTTAAGGAATTTCTTATAAAAAAATATTATTTAAACTAAAAATATAACCAGAACAACTTTTCCTTAGAGTAAATTCATCAAACTTAAAATATAAATTCAGTTTTAAATGAATTAGATTTAATATATAGAAAAAAAATGACAGAAAGGATTAATCATAATTAATATGGTAAATTATGTTTATAACCATTTAATTACTAAATAAACTTTCAAACAAAAATATAAAATTCGATTCATATAAAAAAATTTTACTTTTTAGTTTTTATTAATTTCATAAGAATAATTATTTTACGTATAATATTATATTTATAGGAAAAATTAAAATTGATCAAAAAAATACTTTTTAGGCTAAGAAGAATTATAATGTGTGCTTAATTAGAACCATCTTTATGTTTGCTATAGCAATTACTGTCATATAGTATATTCACATTCATATATTAAACCTTCGATTGTTTAATATATTTAATCCTGTTCTAAATAAGCGTAATAAATATGAGTTCGATTTTCTCAGAAAAATAGATGATAAAGAACTTTAACAACTGAAGCTGAGAGTTGTCATGTGCTGATATTACAATATTATTATTCACTCCGAATCTGGACATGATTTATAAAATTAAGAGATTACAAGTAAAATCATTTACGAACGTTTTATGAACAAACGCGTAAGACATAAAATATCCTCATTTCCTTTTCCACATGCGGCTTTTAAAAATGCATTATTTGCAGCAGTTTTCATTGCGTTGGGAAGTGCGTAATTTGTCGCAGGGATTCTCGTTTCATAAAATATTCACAAACTTTTGAATAACAGCCGCGTATAATTGATTGAACTGTGTCGTCAGCAACCCGGATTTTAAAATCATATATTAAATGAAAAAAAAATCTTGTGTTCTGTGCAAAATAAAATGATATATATTATCATTAATACCCTGTAATTTGAAATACATTTTTAATCACAATATCAAGAGATAAGGGTAGCAAAAAGAAAAAAAAGGAATCAAAACCATTTTTCTTACTGATGGAATTTTTAAAGATAACAAAATTTCAGTTTTTAAATTAAATTATTTTAATAATTCCAACAATTCGATGTTAAAAAGCATTTATTTGAGGCTTAAAAAAATTTAAACGTTTCTCAAAACTTTTTCCCAACTCGATTTCATTAAGACATTAAAATTATCTGCTGATGAAAAGAAATGTTACAAATGTTGGACATAATAACAGCAGTTTGAGAATAAACAATTATGGACAAAAAATCTAAGACTTCTGACAAAAGGAGTTCGAACAAAAGACTCATCTAAATGTGTGGCATTCGTTCGCTGGTGGTCTTACGACGCTCAGTTTACTTTGCAAAACAGAGAACAAAAAAATGATGATAATTTTGCAACAATTTTTGTGAACAATGTGACGCGACTCGCGTGACACGATCTTTAGCGTGTATCGGAATCTATCACTAGCTAAACGAAAGTAGCCGCTCCCGACGTATATTTACGAAATTACAGTAATGGCAGCTTGCCCGTAGGTGCGTTCGCACGTATAAGCTTGCCTCTCTGCTATATGCGCTTATATTATAAATAATGGCAGGATATGAAAATTTACATATTTCGGCATCAGTTTCTTTCCAACATTTTTATAAATACATTGTGTGCTTAATGCACAATGTTTCTATTAGTTTCTTCTTCTTTCCAGTACTTTGAGCAATTCTTAGATTAGAATATATGTAGCATTCCTCAGGGCTGGATACTTTGTTCTTAAACTAAAGTTTTTATGGTAAAAAAGTTGTGCAATCATTAAAGGTATTATGATAAAAAATTTCTTTAACCACTAAATTAAAAAAAGTTTTATTTGAAAAATAGAGTAATTGAAATTTGTAAATCATGAATATTAACTTTCTCAATTCATTTATAATTTCAAATATTGAATAATTTTTTTAGGGAACTACGTACTTATTTTTAATTTAAAATTAATCATATAATGATCATTTTCCTTTATATACTCAAATTCTCCGAAAATCTTTAAATCATCCCTAATCAGTGATATAAAAGTACACTATTTTTCATGCGTAAGTACATGTAAACAGCACGTATAAGGGGCATAAAAAATGAGGTGACCGGAAAGTATACTTAAAAATTTATTCCATCATATTCACATTTATTTAGGGAGTCTTACATATCAAATAGATCTTATTACACATAATAATGTTCATTTTTTACAGTAATTCTTATCCGACAGAATCTTATATATTACAAATTATAATTTTCATTTCTTATACATTTTAATTTAGTTGCAAGATCTTAAAAATTATTTTTGTTCATACTTTTTCATTTTTATTAAGAGTATCCCTTAGTTTGTATTACATTTTTCCTATCAGAAAATCTAAAAAAGAAACTTGATACATCAGCAATTAATGACCTAGGTGGCGCTATTTTTAAAAATCACAAAAACGCTAATTTTTTATCCCAATCAGTCAAACATTCATCAAACTCTATAATCACATTCTAATTACATTCATTCATTGCAAAACGAATCTAGAACCAACAAAAAATTCTTCTGAATCTAATTGTTCACGTGCAATTTTTGCGCGGATTTTTGCAAAACCCAATCAGCCGTCATTCTGCGGACAATAGCCTGGCTAATTTTATTTAAATGCAACATCACATTGTAACGGGCAAATGCATATCTATAAACACATAGACGCGTGTACAAACACTTGCAAAAGAGCAGCAACATATCAGGCTACAAAGTGACCGCAGCGGGAGGGCTCGGGCTCTTTATTCCATACACGATAAAGGAGCGTAGATCGTCGAACCACATAGCCCATGCAACATGAGCGTGGAAATATGAATAATATAGGTGAGAGAGGCGGCAGAAAGAAGGAAGAGTGGAAGGAGCGCGGGTAGAGACCACCCCGTGGCTTGGCGGTGCTTTTGATCTTCCCCTACCGCGATCCTGCCAATCCTCTGTCCTTGTATTGTCCTTAAGAGCAAGAGAAACAGAGCACTCGATCCCGTTCCTCTTTCCCCGTTACCGCTTCGTGATCTGACCTGCGGAGAAGAGAAGCATCCGACACGTTGAAATCACACCTACCTCGATCGTAATCCTGGCCGGCGAAATTCCGAAAGAAAAATCTAAGGCAGAAGGGGTTGAGGGACCGTTCAATCAGTGCCTCGTTAGATTCCAAGTTTGTTTTTTTTTCAGGCTGACCGGAATTGGAAATTGACACCAATTTGTCAGGAGAAAGACAACTGGGTTTCCTGAAAATAAAAACAACAACTTAGTAGTCTAGACAAAAAGTTGTAGAAAAAGGAGCTGAATACACAAAATGTCGTTTAAACAAATGGAAACTTATTTTCGAAGTTTTTTTGAAAATAAAAACAACTATCAAGTACTCTAGAAAAAAATATTTTGGCAAAGGAAGTTAAACAAAAAAGTTTAAAAAAGAGGATATCTTTATTATTGATTGTAAACGTGGGAATGAAAAAAGCTGTTCCACTGTGGAAGGAAGAACTTAATTATCGATTGTTATTTTTTTCTGTTGAATTGACACAATTTTCTCAGACATTATTATACAATTAAGCTGAGAAAAAAGATGATGAAGACCTTTATTCTTCTTCTCTTTATTGACATCAAATTACGTGTATGCTAAGTTAGTTCTCAACATCAAAAGCTTTTGAAAATATTAATCAAAATTTGAACAAGTCATCTGTCAGCTTAAAAAAGGTCTGCAGTATGACTATATAAAGTATACACAAAACAGCGCATTTTCTTTTCATCCCAAACAGGCGTAACTTCTCAAAGGAAAACGTCGCGTCCAATTTGTCATGGATAGTTAACTATCAACTTTGTTGACCAAATTTCTCACTTTTTCTCAACAAAAAAGTAAGAAGAAGACTATCCAGGAATAGCCGTCAAGGTTTATTATTTAATTTAACAACATTATGATTGAGAAGTCCAAAAAGTTATTCGCAAGCTAGGAAATCGCAGAGATCAAATCGGGGCGTTATTCGAAGGCGCTACTTAATTATCTCCAGGGTCTCTAATCAAAGTGCGCCGACACACGCTAGGCCACGTATTTAGAACGTTGCATATCCTGGGATAGTTAGTGGACCAAACAATTGTTTGGATAAAATTTTTCTTTTGACAACATTATTATCAATTTGAAACGTCTCAATCAGTATTTTCCAAAATTGTAGTCACTTTGACGGATTTATTTGCGTGCAACATTAAAAACGTATCAACAGAAAACGCCACCGATAAATTTCTTTGGAAACCGGAATGCCAGGGACCACCTCCATAGTTACGAGTTACAACACCTTTACCGATTGGATAAACTGCCGGTTTCGGTGTGAACTATAGTGATATTCGAGGTGAATCGTTCACTATAGTTGAGGCGAGAGAGTGCAGGCCGAAGTCTGTAATCAGGAGCCGAGCCGCTGGCGGACTCCGTCTTCGTCTTTGCTTTTTTCACCATTAACCTGCGCGTTTCTGCTAACATCAAAGACATCAATGAAATTTGGTTGTAAGATCAGCTAGAGTGCATTAGACAATAATATTTAATATATAAATTAGAGAAGAAATAGGAATCCAGAGTGAGAGCAATAGTGACATTAAAATTTCCCTACAAATAATAGAAATCCAACTAAGAATCATTTATCAATTGTTTTTCCGAAATGGAAAACATTAAAACAAGCAAAATATTCGAATTTGCAGTGGTACCAACTTTATTAGCTAAATTTATAGTTATAGCAGATTAGACAACATTGTAAACTATGCAGTTAATTTTGCAAATTTTACTCAAGAATCTGAATTTGTGATAAACATATTTTTCTTTTTGGAAGGAAATCTTTCAATGTTGTAATACGGTAGTTATATACATGAAAAGCTCAATTAATAAGAGAAGATACATTTAGACAAATGCTCGAGGTTTATTTGAGGTTGTTGACCATTTTGTGTGAGCGTTAAAAGTATTCATTTCCCTTGAGGAACATTTCGCCAGACATTTCTAGATGATCGAGTTTCCTGCAGGTGCTTAGATCATTCATCATTTGTACACCTATAGAAATAAACACATCAGCCGATCGTGAAAGACTAGCCTTGCCACGACTACTACGAAGAAATGTTATTATGTCAGGTGATTATTGACTTCTAAGGGTATGATTTATTTAAATTTAGAATACTTCATATACATGGTCAAGAAAAAGAGTGTTTTCTTGTTAATCTATAACAATGACACATTTACCATATCAATTACCTAAAAGTTACTAGATTCTTATCAATTCTACTATTACCAAAAATATAAATTTCTAATAGGACCACTTTAGTTTCCCAAAATTCAAAGTGGTGCCAATTTTTAAACTGCTCTGCTATTATGATTTAATGTTTGGAACGGAAATTTTGTTCTTGTCGAATTTGATCATTTTATCGGACATTATCGAGCCAAATGGAGCGTTTAGTAAAATGATCTCGCGAACGGTCACGAAGGTGGCTCGAAAACGTGGCATCTTTTGTGCATCAAGATTTTGGCGTTGGATATGTTTTAAGAGGCCGTTACGCACTACCTGGCTGCAAATGGGACAGCTGATGCCGCGATGTCCCCGCGGGCGATTGGCCGAGACCAATCAGCTTGTAAGCCAGTTCGTCCATTCCGCACTCTAATGACACCTAGAGGCCAAATAGCCATGATATTCAAGAGTCAGGCGCTAACGAAGTCGGCAGTGTACACCACTTTCACATATGTCCCAAACTTTTCGTTTTAATTTTGATCGATTAAGCTTATTACGTCGTTAATTTGGACAATTAATTCCTTTTTTACTATCAATTTTTAAATCAAACTGCTCGCAATTTTAACCACAAAAACAAGACTTGTAGTTAATTTTTCACAACTAAATTTTTAATGAATAAGGTATAAACATTTGAAATAACATTTATTTTTTTTATTTCTTTTTAATTCAACAAGTTAAATAGTTTAAAGTAGAATAAACGGTTGAAATAATTGTTAATGCTACTTGTCTGAAGGTTGGTCAACGGTGCTGATGTATGACACATGACAATACTAATGTCCGTAAATATCACTTCATAACTCATAACGTCAGATGGTTGGAAAATTTTACATTCTGGTCCGCGATTATTAATTGTTATTTATTGAGATTTCTCTTTAAATGAATATTCTATCTCTTTTCTAAGGAATGTTTGTATTTTATTGTTATGTACCTACCTATGCTTGGTAAAAAGTTCCGTTTTTGAATTTAAAATTTGTTTGAAGGTATTTTTTGACCTTTTGTTAAATCGATTTTAGGATCTCATTTGTAATCAAAACATTTCGATTCAATTTCAACTTTTCCGAAAAGCGATTAAAATGGTCGATTAGCTTGTGAAATTGCTTCACAATTGTAGTTATCGGTATGACTTGTTTAATGACACTTAATAACTAGGTGCTTTTATTATTCGAGCATCCATTAAATAACTCTTGTTCTTTAAAATTATTGCGCATGTGTATGTATGCACATCATGTAAAATATGTATCACTCGTTGCAGATGCTCTACGGAAAATGATTTAGCATCGTTATTGCGCAATAATTAACTGGAAATTCAATGATTCATGAAAATTGAGTTGCAATGTGAGCAAATGTATTTATTATATTTATAACCTCATATTAAAATTATATTTAAATTTCAAAATATTGAGGAGTACAGTGAAAAAGTTTATTGATTTTTAATGTAAATAGCACTGTTTAAAAAAAAATCAATTTCATTTTTTAGACAAAAATTAGTATGTTTTTGATACTTCAAATACAAAATCTTTTTAGGTAAATTAACGTTAAAATAGAAATAATAAAACTTAAAAATGAATTTATTCGCTTCACAGATGGCGCTGTTTAAAAAAATGTTGATTTCAATTTTCTCAGAAACTAGTAATACAATTTTGTTATTTCAAAATCATTTTAGGTAAGATGAAGTCAGAATAAAAATTACAGGATATTAACATTAATTTATTCGCCTCAGAAATGGCACTGTTTAACAAAATTATTTACTTCCAAATGTCTCAATCAAAAAAATTACCTAAAAACTCGAATCTGCATTTGAAATCATTCTCAATTTACAAAATGTTATATCAAATTTAATTTTTATTCAAATTCTCAAAAGTGCATTACAATTTTACGGCTGCACCTAAATAAACACATTTATTTGACATTTCGTTAAAATCTACGGCATTAACAAATTATACGTTATCGCACAAAACATTTGGAGTAAAAAATGTTTTTTTTCCTTTTTTGGATAATACTTCTCATCTTCGGTAATCAGTGCGTCATCGGTGATCAAGAGATAGGGCCCATCGGGTCGTGAAAAGCCGCGATGTGCTCTATCACTTAGCAATTTGCATAATTTAGTGTGTTATCTCTGATCACTGTTTTCAGTGGATCGCGTTCGCGTTATTGACACGCCCCCGTAATTCGGACTCGTTTACTCGTCGAGTCATTTAACCCACGAGCCACCGCTCGTTCTACGCGCGTCAAAGCACCGATTCCGTATAATTTTGACGCGTACACACGCGAGACGCGCATTTTCTTATTCCCATGCACAATTAACGTCGCGTTCCCTCATCGACGGCTCTTGTTAATGCACCGCTTCCCAACGTAAATGCGTCTTGCAAGTAGATTATCTTTTTCATCATCGTTATTAAACGATTATAAAATAATACATCATGACATATAGCCGACCAATTACACCCAAGATGGTTCAATCTAAACTATTTTTATTAAAAAAGTTCCACCCAATAAATAATTCATAGAAGAAATTATTTTACATAACTATAATAAATAAAAAAATTTTCAGACAGCGCCATCTATTATGCGCTTACAAATAACTCACAATAAACTATATTTTAAAATGATGTTGCGTAAAAAAAAGCCGAAAAAGTATGAGTTCTTTTGGGAGAAAAGCGTTTTCAAAAATTTTTTTAAACAGCGCCACCTACATACAATATTCGTCTTTTGATTAATTTAAAGGGTGAGTTTCGATTTGAAATAGATAAAAAATATTTATGAAAGGTAATATGTATGATTTATCATGAATTAAAGTAGAAAAATTGGTTTTAACAAATTTTCAATTTAAAACTGAAGATTACTCAAGCTGAACTGATACCCTCTCGCAGGTTGTATCGATTTTAAAATGAATTTTAATTTTAACTGAATGATTAAACAACAATGCAAAATTCTCCGGACATATTTACTGCATTATTTATATTGCAGATCGCTCCGGACTGAAACATTAATCTCGGGAATGTTAGCATCTGCGTTGCAACTTTCTTATATATTCTTACGGTGAATATGGTTTTTTAATGTTTAAAACATTCGTTTCAAAAGAAAAATGATTTCGATGCGATCACGCACGTTAATTCCGTCGATTGATAGTTATTATAAACGCTTCCAGCTCTTTTTATTCGTTTATTTATTATTCATTACAGTTGTGATATCACAAAACTGGGACTGATTATTTAATGTCCGTTGAATAATTAAGTGTGCAGTACTTTTTCTTTTATATATATGTATTTTTTACTGTAAAAAACGCTCACGAAATTGAATGTGGGTCGAAAAAAGGGTACGTTTGCAGATGTAGATTTCCCACCGCTTGAATGTGATCCAAAAGAGCTACTTTCGTGACCGCTATAATTTTGTTAATTCTGACGAATACCACTTGGTAACGCCTATTCAAGGTCAGAAATTTTCGATTTGTGGACACTTTATTCATGATATATTTTTTGTCAATCATAAATAGTCATGACAATCTAACTATCTTCGAAAACATGTATGCGAAGCAGGAGCAATAGATCAATTAAGATTTCCCTAATAAATAACATTTAAAATTTGTCTTCCAAGAATTTATAAACTAATTTTTTTATGTTTTTTGAGTCATACTTAATTTTTCTACATATAAAATGATTTTCAATCATTTTAAAATCAATATATTTTTTTTCATTTAAGTGGAAACATTTTTTTGAACAATTTTTTACGTAAAAAAAATTCTGACTTCAAAGAAGATTTATTGTGAGGTCATAATTACGTCGATGCCACAAATTTCCGTCCCAGTGCTCTGATTGTGTTGGACAATTTGCGTATAATACATGTGACCAAAAATAAATCGCGCCGAAAAGTTTTGCGCGCAAAAATATAAACGATTGCAGAGCATGGGATCCGTTGAGAATTATCGGTGTATCGGATATATATTGGAGAAAATTGGCGGCGGTCATCATCGCCATTATAAATTCTTTATTTGGATGTAGCGGCACTTGAATTACAGGGCGGTGTGTGCTACCTTGCTTACTGCTTCATATGCGGCCTGCACCAACCAAAGGAGGAAATAAACTGACGTTCCGATTCTAAACGGCAGAATCGTTGCTCTGTAACTCATCCAAAAATATATTCTTGATTGAAATGTCCAATTTTCGAGAAATCAAATTACAAAATGACACAATAATAATTAATTTTTCAACTCAAATCGTATTAATTTTTAACATGAATTATAATTCTCAAAGATTTTTTTATTTTAAGAAAAAAAATGTTTAAAAATAAATTTTGAATAAATAATAATTAATTTTAAAATCTTGTCAAACAATACTAATTGAAAGCTTAGAACACACAAGCAGGGCTTATTTGTTTCGCGCGTCATTTGCCAAAATACACTCTCGTTAAGTTGGTTTGCCATAAATCAAGCTTCATTAATGTCCGTTGAATTTACATATGCAGTATAGTTTTCTGTTTTGTGTATCAGGTATACGTGCTTATGACGAATGCCAGAAAACCACGTGTGCTCGCTCCCCCAGAACTGTGTAATGACTTCATCTTAATAAATTAAATCCCGCGCCGTGTATAAACTTTGCAAAACTGCTTCAAAAAGGTTCCAGGAAGGCCCAAAAGGTTTTGCGCGCGTGTGTGATATTTTTGGCCCAAGCGTATATAATAATTTCTTTTCATCTTGGGTGTACCTTTGTCAATGCATACGTGCCCGCGACTATAAACATTTAACTGCAGCGCGCGTTTCTCAAAAGATTAAGTAATACGCTGACACGCGAATATGCTGATGTCTTTTCAACTTTATTAGCTCGGGCGTTGAAAAACACACATACTGGAGCTCTCATTGTGTCCTGGAATCCAAGTGCTTTACGCGGTATTGGGGTGCGAATACAAATTACAATTGTATTTATGTTTGCTTAAACACAAAAGACGAAAATCAAGAAAACGAAATGTTAACTTATAAGAAAAAAGTAATTGATTTAAGTTAACTTAAATAATTAACATTAAAAAGAATCTGAAAACAAATCTTGTTGAAAATATATATAGTGAATTACTAATTAAATTTATGTAATCAATATTAGCTAAATTATTATTATAATTATTTTTTTTCTTTTTAGGTGAATTCAATCCGGAATTGGAGTTTCTTCAACAGCTTTTAGTCAAATTCAAAATGAAATTTGAATTTTTTAAAAGGCTTTGCATTAAATTACGATTATTCATATTTGAAATTTTCGTAAACTTTTTCAACAGTTTATACATTTTCGAAATAATTGATATAATGATTTTGTATTCAAATTTGAGAAAATAATTTATACCAATTGTAAAATTAAATATTAAAATTCTTTTATTGAATAAAAATCCAAAGGCACGATGATGTCTCTGGCCAAGTAAACAACAATTATTTCTTGTTAAATGATATAAAAAGAATTTGAAATATCTAGTTTAAATTTAATTTAGAAAAATACAAAACTAGGAAAAGGTTGGCAGGATAGAATAATTGAAAACTAACTGTTTACTGAAGGACATTTCCATTTATTTAGAATCACTATAGACTGTCGTTCTACTCTTGCACAATCACTCTCAACGGTCTTTTATTCTGTTCGTCACTCATTTTACACCTTACAAAAACGTAAAGCTTCCTAATTAAATTGACGATTAGGTATATTGCAGTGTCCCATTGATCGTTTTGATAACATGATACTCTCTAAAGTAACGTACAACAGATCTACATTACCTACACGGAAAGGGTCATCGAGTAAACGACGAGAATACATATATATTTATTTACAGTGTATGTACAGCTTTTTATAATTTATATTCAATTACATTTTATAATAATTTATATTAAACTGTTTTTTTAGTCCAGAATCACGATTTGCATGAATAAATACAATATAATACACAACTCCTCATCTTTTTCGCTAGATTTGATAATTCTTTTTTCTTTTTTTTTTCAAAAACATGGCAGGGATGTCGCTAAATTTCAAAATGAGATCTAAATATATAAAAGAAATTCGGAATAAGATAGGGATCAAATATTTGCGATTAAGATTTGTCTTCCATCGAGTTTGGCAGAGGTCGCTTTTTCAAGATGCCGAGATCTTGTACGTTTTCCAAAAAGGTTTTGTGGTGTTGCGCAACCAGCAGAGGATTCACGGTTTGAACGTCCTTTTTCAGCTCCTCCATGTCGCGCTTTAATTTTGCTCGCCTGTTTTGGAACCACGTGATCACTTGCGCGTTGCTTAATCCAAGTTGAGCCGCGATCTCGTCCCGGTCTGCCGGACTCAAGTACTTTTGGTATAGAAATCTTTTTTCTAATTCGAATATCTGCTGATTTGTGAACGCAGTTCGACTCTTTCGCTTCTTTTTTGGTTGTTGACGGTTGTTGAAGAGGTTTAAATGGTTTGCTTGTTCTGTAACAAAAAAAGAAACAATTAAATTAGCAAAATAAATATTTCATTAGTTTAAAAAGAAAAGAAAATTTACATTTTTATTTAAAAAACTAGGAACTTATTTGAATGTAAAACTCATTAAACAAATATGTTTGCAATCATAGCAATTCATGTATAAAAAATAAAATTTAAATGTTTAAATAATAACAAAAGATTTGAAATTTTATAAAGTAGCTTCGGAAGCAGAGCTTGGTTTTTTGTGACAAAGCATGGTTACATAATATTTTGTTTTGAATTATTCGTTCAGTAATATTTTTATCTAAGAATTACATTAATAATAAAATTAATCATGTTCAAAACTAAATTAACTATTTTGACGACCATTTTAAATGTCAGACGAACGATAACATAATTTTGTCTTGTCTCCTTAAAAGTCATAAACATCGAAACATTTTGATTTTAATAAAAACTCGTTAATAAACAATAATTCAGTGACTTAAATGGCTATTCCTTCATACTTTAATTCCAAAATTCGAACAATATTTCTCAAAGTTCCAGTCATTTAGATAGCCAAATCTGTTTATTTTTACGGTGAAAACGACATTTCTCACCGGCATTATGCCAAGAATAATCCCTTTCATTGGTTGTATACAAAGTTTACGAGAACGAAGTGATCTCGTGGTCCTTGGATCCGGTTGCACGTGTGTGCGTTTGCATACATACACACGCACACACATATAAACGCACGCCACAAATCAGTCGTCGAGAGGAATCCCTCATAAAAGTCGTATTACGCATTCGTTCCGGACCCATCACGAAATTCCGATGTATCGAGCCGGCTTTCTGTATCTCGCGTTTTTCCCATCGCGTCTTCTTTCTGTCTCTTGTATTCATAATAATAATAAATTCTACGCGAGCCATAAATAAATTTGATCGCGAAGTGCCGGCAATATTTAAGCGTCTTGTTGGCAATGCCGGATGCACACCTAATCGCTAGAACAATGTGGAAGTAATTAGATCGAGAAAGTTTGTGCGCGCGTTCGAACGAGCGTGGACAAAGTAGTCGATCGGTTTCGCCGATCAAAGGATGCCGACTCTTGCCTCGGTAACACCTGCGGGCCCCGAAAAGAGTACAGTAACCCTCGAAATTCTCGCCTTTCGATCAGAAAGCGGTAGCTCCGCAGGAATCTATCATTAAATTGTACAAGTGTATCAATCAAATTCTAAATCGAGAGATGATATGGAAATGAAAAATTTACATGCTTTGAATAAGAGAAAATTGATGGAACGAAATTATGAAAGAAGATAATGTGCAAAAGATAATCATGTTTTGGGTAAATCCTCTGAAAAACAACTTAAATAAAGGATTCAAATGAGAATCATCTAGTGTCTTTTGGTTAATCAAATGATTTTGGATGTTCCATCTGGTATATCCTTTGAAAGGATTTGAGTAAAGAAATAGAAACGCTTTTACTGTCCAACTAGACTAGTCAGAAGATCTTGTTCTATTCCAAACAGCATACCTAAAACTGACTTATATACAGGATTCAAAAGAAATGTTTTTTTTTCAATCATCTAGTACCTACTAACAAATCCAATAGTTTTGAATATTCCAACTAACTACATCCTTAGAAAAAATATAAGTGAAAAAATAGAAGCTTCTTTTATCATCTATATTGACTCTTCAAATGGTCTTGTTCTATTCTTAACAATGTACCTAAAAATGATTCAAATATAGGATTCGAATAGAGTTTTCTTTATAATGATCTAGTGCCCTCTGGCTAATTGAATAGTTGAAATATTTCTAATAATACCTTCAATCAGGACTGAGGAATGTTTTTTGGGACATCAACTCAAATTGTGTTTTTCCTGAAAAAAAGGAAAACATCAGCAGCTAAGCAAATTGCTTCTAGAACAAAACTTGCTGAAGAGGGTTTTGCCTACGAAGTTGGAGATAGTACGCGAAGGTGACGAAGCATAATCGCGAGGTAATTGGAACGTCCATTTCGCCGGGAACTATTTGTAGGCAGAGCCCAAGCTTAGTCGGGTAACGGAGACACTGGCGAATTGACTCCAGGCACGAACGCATAAACGGCCGGAGAGAGGCGCTGAGATATTAGTTTCTGCGGTCGGCTTGCCGCGGAGATTTAATTCGTTTGATGTTCACAAATTTGCCGCTGCCTTTTCGCAGCAGAACCTCTCTTCTTCCTCCTCACGGCGACCTTTGCTCGTTTCTCCTTCTGTCCGTCTTTCCCATTTTCTGCCCTCGCCCCCTCGAGCGTTTCCCTTCCACCCGGCGTTTGTAACTTATTGCCCATTATCTTGTAATTAACTACTTGTATTCGACTTTATCATCCCAGCCAACTGCTCCGCTGCGCAATCTAATATAAGAAAAAGCCCCATCAATTTCGCTCAATGAGAGACGCAAATTTCACGTCACTGTCTTGTCGGTCAATTGTCTGTGCAGGAGGTAGTAGGTCGCCCAGTACAGTTTTACAGAAAGTTTATTATATTGCAGCTGACTCACTACGTGTGACGGCTTTCCTCGCAGCACACGACAACTAGCGTGCCAATCACCAACATTGTTCAATTTCCGCTTTGTTTCCTCACCTTGGTCTAGGAGCTGCTTCTAACGAAGTGTATTTGCTTTTATTGTACACGTATGACCTCAGAAGAAAGCATATAACCATAAAATTTCTTTAGTTCCCTGAATTTCAAGTGGAGTGTTTTCTGTTTTATTTTAAGTCTATTCTACCTAAAGAGATTCCAACAATTTTAAGGATATATCGTATTGATAAAACCATTTCAATTATCAGATTCTACCCAATTAGTTAGAGACAACAACTTTTCCATCACACAAAAACTGCCTCTATTTGTTTAATCTTGAATATGTCTCTGTTTATAATTTAGTCCAAGTTCCAATTGATGTGTCCGTGAAAAAAGTGAAATTGAACGAAATAAGGAAGAGCGAAGTTCCGGCGGCGCTGGCACATGACGTGCCACCATCTTGGTTCCGCTTGAATGCAGCCCAGTGGAGTATAGAATGCCGATAGTTAAAAGTCCTGAATTGGGAATTTTTTAAAAGAGTTATTTTAGACTGCCAACAAGTAATGAGAATTCATCTAACTGAAAAACAAAGTAGACTTTTTTTAAAAAAAAGAGAGTAATAAAAGCAGTTATACAAGACAATAACCTCAAATGAGTTATTTTTGTTTTCATTACTGCTATCGGTTAAGTATTTAAAATATGCATCAACAGCACAGCGTACAGAAACAAAAACCAAACTGAAAAAAGAAATTTGACAGGCCAATTGCCGGGGCGACAGTCATTTGTCTTACTGCATGGCCCTGACTCCCGACAGGAACCTCATTCCAAGGCCTGCAGCAGCTTTGCCCACATGTCAACGATATATTTTCTGCCGGCCCACAAATCGCTTAGCGGATAATTTTGAAATTGGAACACTTATTTAGCCGTTTAGCCCTGAGGGCAATCACGATCGCCAGAGATTCATCATTGTATTTGAGCTGGATTATCCGCCCTTACACTTGAAAAAACTGCGCGTCAGAATTCACGCGCGCGAACACTATGCAATTTGTGAGGCCGAATCGTCTATTGTCGGGGTTATCCGAGCGCGGAATATCGCTCGTTGGAGAAAGTAACATTTCTTCCTGAACCAGGAAGTGTCGGGAAAATCATGACACATGCACTGGTGGCTTTGCTATTATAATTAATAAAAATGGACTGTGGGTGTAAAAGTGAATTGTTCAATGGATCAATTTATAAATGAAAGAGTTTCAATTTAATCTGATAAATATCATATTGCTAATAATATTAATAGATACTTATACTTCTATTAATGCCAAATATTTTCATTAATAGTATTTTTATTCTTTGTTTTAGGTGAATTCAACGCAATATTGTTGTTTTTAAAGAGGCTATACATCAATCAGATTATATACAGTGTTGGAGTTTTAAAATGAGCTTTGCATCAAATTGTTATTATTTTTTAATAACTAATAGTAACAGTAGATTCTATAAGTACCGGCTTCTAGTAATATTCAAAAGTACTTGCTGTTTTCAATAATAATAGTAGCGAATAGAGTAGCTACTTTTAGCAATATTAGTAGCGATTATAGTAGCTGCTTCTATTTCTTCAAGCACTAACAATTATTTCATTATTATTAGACAATACTTGTTATAGTAGACCTAAATTCTGTTATTAGGATTCTTAATAATAGTAGCTAATAGACCCTGTATAATTAATTAAAATACATCCCATGAATAATAGATCTTAGAAACATATTCAATAGGCCCTAACAATATTTATTATAAATGGCATTAATCTTATTACATTCTGCTAGTACCATCTACAGTTTCTTTTTGCAAATCAATCAATACTACCCCCACGAAATTCACTTAAATCGTATGGCATCAAATGATAGCCCCGTTGCATAATAATTTGGACAGATAACCACCCCTGGCAATTGCAGTTGCTAAATTCTCATAGTTTGCAAAGTATAAGTGGAGGCTTTACTGGAATTGACATTCAACTATATTGCACAGCTATTGTTATTAAATCGATCCGGTCGAGCGGAGCGACTGCCGGAAATCATTTTCGATGAGATTTGTCTTCATTAGTATTTCTTGCGGCGTTTCTTCGATCTATTTCTTGCTTCCAACCTGGCAGTTACCGGAGGTGTTGAGGGAGCCGGTGTTATGCTTGGGCAAAAGTGGTATAGGCTTTCTAACGGGTGGTCCCGCTCGAGATATCACACCGTCTCGGCGTTATTTTCATTTTTCTTTCATTCGAACGAATGATGAGGTGTTTCGGTATAACTTATGAGATGTCATTATCGCCGGGGGAATTGATTTTTCGGGGGCTCTCCAAAAGCCGGGAACGCCTTGATGCCACCTATAGGTGTCATTCCGTTTGCCATATGTCGGGTCATTGTAAGAAAAAAAACAGGTTGCCGTTTCAATAATTAAAAACGTCTCGATGTTAAATTAAGCAGAAAGGAAACCATTTACGGAAGCTTATTGCAGTCTGTTTTCGTTTATGGTCAACACCAAAAGCGAGAAATTTATTAGCTTTATTCCAGACTTATGATTCGAGTCATTAGTTCTTTCTATTCTATTTTTTAAGCTAATTATTCTTATATTTATAAAAATTGTAATGCTAGCAGGAAGCGGTCTATAAAATCGCAGTTTTCACGTGATTTTAGCCTTGTTAAAGTAATTAACTAAACACCTTATTTAGTTTATTTCATTTTTTGAGGTTACAGATTTCGGCTTTGGCAAATTGAGACGGACTCGTAAAGATCGTACCGCAAGGGCATCACGCGGCAAAGTCTCCCAAATTAAAGCGTACGACGGTGCATTATTCTCGACATCTTTGCTTGTGCTTTTTCGCTGGAAGAAGCGGTATCAAGCACCGTTTGACGCGGCCCTGTGATCCTATTAGCTCTGCTTTTTTTTCTCCCATTTCTTTCTTTCTTCAGTTTTTTTTTGCCCATCGCTCCGTCTCACTCCCCTTTCGTACGTTTACCTTGTCTGGGTAATCGCACTCGGATCCTTATTTCCTTTCCTTGAGCCATCTCTTTTCGTTCTATTTCCGACGCCGACTTTCATTCTGAAGTGCGTTCGTAAACCACGTGTCGTCGATTAACGTAATTAACAGAGACATTGTTCGTTCCTTTGAAGTCCTTTGAATTTGTTTTTGAATCAGAATTCTTGGTGTGACGAAATGCTCTCTCTGTTCTTGAAGATAAAGTTAATTTCGTCGGATGTTAAATGGTTTTAATTTTTGCTGAATACGTACATTTAAAATAAATTATTGTTTCTATAACTTTATTTTCTTAACTTCTAATTTTTTAGAATTACTAATATGATTGAGGTATGATATTAATAAATATAGATAATATATGTTAAGCTCTAACTGTAACATTTGTAATTTTGAAAGTGAATGTTCTAGAGGATAAACATTTTTTATTCTAAAACTTGACTATCGATATAAGGAATTTCGCGTGGATGTAACAGATAAGTTTGCGACATTGTATGTGAGCGTTCATTAGCAAACGAAGGAATGTTTGTGTATTGAACGAGAGTCTTTTTTTATGAAGGAATTATAAAGCATAATAGCGAGACTAATTAGTATAGCGGAATAAAAAACGTTTACATCAGTCATCAATGTCGTGCAAAAGAATAAGAGTATTGTTATAAGCACACTAATAGTTTTGTTTTGTTTTTTTTATGTGAATTGGGATTAGAAATATGCGTTTTTCAAAATTGTCATATCAACTTTATTTCAAATATAAATTACAAGTTAGATTTTAATTGCAAGATAAAATAAAGTTGACTAATAGATGGTTATTATGCTGATTTAATAAAATATTATTATGACAAAGTTTTTTGCACCGTTTTTTTCAATCTAGACTCTTTTTATTTACGAGGAAATGTTATTTTATTTGAAATATGACATGAAGTTATAATAACAGGTTTAGCTATTCAATCATATACTTTGTTGCTGAAAAAAGGTAATAAAAAGAACAATTACATCGAGCAGCTGCAGAAAGAAAACGTTTAGTAATTCATAAAACTGATTAGAACAAAGAATATCTTTAAAGACACATTCATATTAGAAGAAGAAATTGATGTGTTTTTTATATCACACCAATTTGTCAAAAGTTTCCATATTTAAAGTCTCTGTTATTTTCGTTTTTTTATCACTTCTTTTTTTTCAAAGCTTCTAAAAAATGTCGAAAATTTGTCTTCGATTGGGTGGCCTAGTCAAGTTTGCAGCTCATTTTCAAGGAACTGTGATGAATGACAAAAAGTCGCGGCTCATAGTCATTAATAACCACTTCGTCGCTTCTGCAATTAGATCTGACAAAATGTCTCTGACTTTTTTTTTCTTTACTCAGGGTTAAGAGTCACTAGAAATTTGATATTTCAAGTAGGGTGGTGACGACTTCAAAAAATGTGTTGACAAATTTGTAAAAAAATTAAGTATTTCAAAGTTAGGGAGGTTCAAAGAAAAACGAAAATTTGGTAATCCTTTCCAAAGAAAAAAGGTGACATTGGAGAAATAATGACAGGTGCTTTTTGGTACAATTAATTCGTCATTCGATGAGGAGCTGCAAATAAAAAAGGGGGACAAGAAGTCCGAACATCTTAGCTTCCGGCCAATCGTGTCCCGCCCTGCGGTCTACCATTTGTCTAGCGATGTAGTATCCGCCCTTTTATACGCGTTCATTCGCCGAAAGGTCTGTTACCCTTCAGGTTTTTCCCTTCCCATATCTAACTGGCAATAAAACACTTTTTAAATTCTAAAATAGGATCCAGAATTATGACAAAAATATCAAAATAAAACTAAAAAAAACTTCACATAATTTGTCAAATTATATTTAACAATTAATACAAAATAAATAAAAAATCTTAAAGTTTACACTCTAAAGTATTCCTAATGTCTTTGGATGTCAACAAACCAAATATTAAGAATAATTATCAAAAAAATATGAGCCTTGTTTACATTCCAATATATTCTAAATGTAATTGAATGTAAATAAAACAAAACCTTAAGAATATCAACAAAAACAAATATAAACCTCGTTTGCTTACAAATTGTTTGGATTACAAGGTCGTAAATTATTTCTGGCTTACAGAAAACAAGATTAGGAGAAAATTTGGATTTACAAGAGTATCAAAATGACTTTCGTATGGAAATGCGAAGGATAAATGTGTTCTCGAGGGCGACGAGTTGTTTGGAATTTAAATTTAAGTGGCCGCAGTCGAGTTTTGAACTTGGTCCGATAAATCCGTCGTTGGGTAATAGAAAAGTGTCTTATGATGATGTTACTTGTGGTGGCAACATAAATACTGACACCTTGAATATAACGCTCAGGATCAACGGTCGTTTACATACCCAACTGTCTTCGGCTTCTAATTTAGCAACGTCGAAACAAATGTCGCCCAGATGAAAGCCGTAATTGCCCGCTGACTCTCAAACAAGAATTGAATCGCTTCTAAGCGACATAATGAATAATTGCTCAACGAAAAACTGCATCTTTGTTTTTGATCCAAACAACCCAGTCATTCATACAAAATTAGACATACGTTATATTACTTTTTGGAATTTGGACCACCTCTGGACTTTTCCAGCCAAAAATTTTCATTACAACATAGCCTAAAATTTCTCGAGTAATTAACTTTTTATTTATACTTGTATGTGTATGTGAGTAGAGAAAAGAAAGCTATTACGCTTTAAAATGAAACACTAAATGACTCCTTCCTTCTTCTTTCCATCGTTCTTGCTGGGACGAGTTTTCTGTTTATTTTTGTCTCGGGTCGCCTGACGTGGCGCGCTCGTTGATGCGAAACGCACAGCGACGCACTCTAATTAGCATCTGCCTAATCTTCCGACAAATAAATTCGCCCAAAAGAATATGATCGTCGACAATAACGATTCTCTCATCGTAAATAGTCGGCTACCGTTTTTACGGTTTGTATGCCTGCGCTGCGCGCTCACTTCAAAGAAACTCAGTATAAATTTTGCGAAATCTCGCATTTCCAGTTTACCATTGGCTTGGAATCGATTTCGAGTTGAATTATAATATCACCGCTATACGGGGGATTATATTTCGACATAAAGATGATAAAAAGCGGAAGACAAATCGGTTTCGAAAAAGGATAATTAACCATGGTTATCCTTCTCTGGATAAAAGAAAGAATGAAAAAAGTATTGCTTTTTTTTAATTGTATGGAAGACTTGATCAAGGATTTTTTGATTCTAGACTCTCAAAGGCGATCAAGCATTAAATGATGTATTGATGCGCTGAGGTCATAGACCACATTAATTTATGTTTGATGCAATGCATGAATATTGAAAGTAATAATTTTAGGCAAGTATTTGTTAACCTATTAATGTGAATTTTATAATTATGTTTTTAAAAAGAGTGTTTTCAAAACTTACGTTTACAAACGATGAATAAGGAATAAATAAGAAGATCTAGAAGGTTTAGGAAATCTAGAAGATATAATATTATAAAAGACTTAGAAAATGATATAAAAAGAAATTATAACTAGATCTATAAAAGATATAGAAAATACTGTAGAAGATCTAGAAAATCAAGAAGATTTAGTAGAAGATATTATCAAAAATGTTAAAGATATAGAAGATGTAGTAAAATATATAGAACCTTTTACACTTTGTAACTGTTCTCTTGGTATTTGACTAATCACTTAAAACTGGCAAATTAAACTTGCTAATGTACTATGAATGTACATTTCTTTTCGGTTTGGCATCTACCAATCGATCGTACGTGCGCAAATCGGCTTACGTGTAACAGCAGCAAAAAGACAGCTGTATCAACAGGAATTAGTTAAATGCGGCTTTAATTCGCTTATTTCTTGTTCAACGACGGGACTACAAAGATGAACCGACACCGATCGCCCAACGTCCTCATCTCGTAGCGCCGCGTTTTATTTTCGTTGTAATACCTTATGCACCTCTTTTTGCCGCATCGTCACGATCGCTTTAACCATGCATGTTATTTGCTCAGTCTCGAAAATCTTTCCACAACATTTACTAAGGTCATTACTAATGTTTTTACAACAAATCTCATTCTCACACAAATTTGTTTACTTCTGTATTACCTACAAACACGTCTTTATTTTTCTTTCTCCTTGAATTTACATACATACTTTCGTATATACGTTCTTTTTGTTGACACCCTAATTTGGATTTTCTATTTTTATTTTGTATACTTACTAAAATGATATTCTTGTTTTGTTTACATACTGAAATGACATTGAAATATTTTTTAACTTTATCTTTTACACGCCCTCGCGAATGAGTCCCGAAAGAAACTCTCGGGACACTTTTGGGACACTCTCGGGACATTCTCGGGACACTTTAAATTTCTCAATTCAATAAGCAAATTGATAAAATTTGTTTAAAAACATTAGATATTCAAATGTGACAGAAATTTTAATGAAATTCAAGTGATTTAATTGTAAAAAAACTTTTAATACTATTGAAATGCTGTGATTACCATTCAATGTCAAATATTTCATATATTTAATTGAAATTTGAAAGAACGTTTCAACAAAATTTAAAGTTATGTTGTTGATAAAGCTTGAGAGGATTTTCTAAATATTGAAGTCAGTATATTGTAAATATCTCCTTTAAATCATTCTATTTTGCAAGTTATTTAAAAAAATGGTTTATTAAGCAATATATATTTATATATTAAGTAACAAATTATTTTAATAGAATGTTTACTTGGTGCAATATTATTTAATAGAGATTTTTAATCATCAATTATTTGTACACATTTCAACATTAAAGAAAAATAATAAATGCTATCTAATTTCTTTGCTAATTTGATTTTAGTTTTTAAGAACTTAAATCAAAATATGCAATTAAGTTTATACTCTCAAAAGATCAATGTTAAATAAAGCATTGCATTAAAAACATCAAAACTTTTGACATTTAAAAAAAACGAAACAATTTCAGTTACTTTTGGCCAATTTTCAAGGGCGTACAAGTTACCGAAAACTTTTTTCAAACTTTGATTTATATTAACGGGAGGTTTCAGTCTAACGGTCGAAAACTTGAGCATTTTCAATAATTTTTTTTAGTTACTTAGAAATAAAATAAGATCACGGGATATTTCATTATTTGTTTATTATTAAAAGAACAACTGGCATTTTTTTTTAAATCCAAAATGGCGGCTCCAGTCACGGGTCTTTGAGGCTGTACGCGATGCGCGTGCACTTGCGCGGTGAAGCACCTAGGCTTGTAAACTAATCAAAAAAATAAATTAAGACAAAATTATTGTAACAAAAGATTGTCTCCCGGCTCTGAATGTCTTTTTTTTTTAATCGAACGTTTTTTGGCAATTACACTACTTTGATAAAATAATTCTGTTTTTCACCATGTTTTTTATTATATAAACGTCTTAAATATTTTTTTATTGTTATCAATTTTCATAATATTCAGGGCCGGGGCAATTAAATTCCAATTAGATAGCACTTGATTAGAAGTAAATCCGATAACTTGTTTACGAGTTATGCTTCACCGCGCACGTAAAAATGTCGTTTCGAGTAAAACGCGTTTAAAGTTTCGAGACACATTCCGCCGCTGTTTAAAGAAGCTGTATCTTCGATAAAAATTAAGTAAATAAAAAATCCTTCAAGGAGCATATTAAAGACATGTTGTAGATTTAAAAAATGTAAAAAAATCGATTTTTTTAAGCTCTAGACCGGAACCTCCCCTTAACCATCTGGCACAACATATTTGACATTGAATGGTAATCACAGCATTTCAATAGTATTACAAGTTTTTAACGAGTTGGAAAATATTTTTTACAAACTTAATTTTTTATAACTTACTAAAATCGATTTTTTTTAAATGACATGAACTATTGGCATGACAATCTCAGTCGGTAAAATCGCTTGGCATTGACTTCAATAAGGTTTGTCGTTTTTAATTAAAAATATCAATTAAATCACTTTAATTTCATTAAAATTTCTGTCACATTTGGATATTTAATGTCTTTAAACAAATTTTATCAATTTGCTTATTGAATTGAGGAATTTCAAGTGTCCCGAAAATGTCCTGAGAGTTGCTTTCGGATCTACCGTTTGTTTACATACTTTCATTTTTGTTGGGAATTTATTCTAATTTTGTATGGAATGTTTAAAGTTGTTTTCATCTGTTCGTTTTCGGTTAATTAACTGTCTTGATCAACTTTATAAAGTCTTGTCATTGATTTTTCGATAAACTCCTAATCGTTTTTTACATATATATAATATACTCAAGTGATGTATCACTGACACGACATCCTGCCACCTGTGCATACCGTATCCAAACAATTAGCTTTGCACCAAAGTGAAACAACTTTCCATTAGATTGAATTCAATCACATGGATGCGATATTCGGCGTGACTGGATACGATATTAGATGAGTTCAACCAAACGTTATTGCGGCGAAACGGTTAACATACTATTTTCACCCAGCGTTATATTATAGAAAGTAAACAATCATGAACGCCGTTAAAACATTCCATCATATATATCCCTTTCAGAACGATTACTCGAATTTTTTTTCCAGCCGATTAAACTTGAAGGAAAATTGAATCTTCGAGCATTAGCAGGTGTCAAATTTCCGCGACACTAAACACCCCAATTTATTACATAAAATCAAAACGTAATTTTGTCGCATGAACGGTCATCTCCTTGGTGTGACGAATTTCGTTAAATTATGTTGCAAGTGATTTTCATTATGAAGAAAAAAAAGTACAGTATACAGGGTGAATTAATTTCAGCAATCTCGCTAGGAATTTTGAGAGTACAAGCACATGTGCACACACTAATTTGCACTCCACTTGTCTCGCTCTCCTTCCTTGCACAGCTGTGGAGCGATTTCCTCCCTTTTTGTGTAGTTTATACGTATATGCTTTGTCTTTAGTCGGACGATCTTGATAAAATTTATTTTCATGCGTGATGCCTTGTGCAAGCGTTTGTTTGAGCACACGATGGCGTTGAAATGTCAGTTGATTGTAAATGCGAACAAGAGAAGTGTGAAAACAATCGACGTGCCGCTTTGTTCAGTGTGTATATAAATATATATATATATAATATGAAATGCAGCAATAAATTTTGACGTTGCAAATAACCTCTCTGATAGCCATCTACAAAGAAATGAATAGACACGAATTGTTTTAGTTTGCAACTTGATTAGATATTGATCTATATGTTATGTCTCAGGTATGGATTTAATTGTTTTTAAATAAGTCTAGTTAACGTATAAATGTTGATTTATGATGTATCTTAAAAACAATGGAAACTTTTTAGAACCTATAAAATTCACTCAAATTGTACAAGTTTCAATTTCAGTAATTCTTTCTCTAGTATTGCTTTAATCTAAATGTTGTATGATCAAATTAAAAACATATTTGTCTAAAGCACTTTCCATTAGTGAATAAAATAATTTCAGAATCTTTAGCGTGTTCAATTTAGATTCGCTGATGGAGATCACCCAGAGCGAGCGTATATACTAACGAGCATGAGCAACCATGTCCGACTTAACAAAGACAGAAGATGCAAGTAGAAAGAGAGAGCAGGACCTTGAGATAAGCCCTCAAACGGGCCGCGGTATCGGCCTTGTGATTCGAAACAGAACCCCTATTTGTTCGACAGTGTGCTTTTCTGCTTATTGTCCAACACATCTGAAGACCATAACTACGAGGAAATCGGTACTAATCATTCTTCTTCCGGGGAACAGTGTGGTGTAAACATATACACAAAGCAAAAACAACAGACTTCCCGCTTTTAAGCTTTCCATCTCAAAAATCAAAAACATTAGGTTGGTACTAGAAATCTTTACTGTTTACTTTTGCATAATGTTGTGTTTCTTTTGTTTACATGTAGTCTCTTGACCAGGTTTTGTATATTGTTTTTAATTCATTTGACCTTTACTGTTTTGAATAAGATTTCAATGGTTTTTTGTTTTGTTTTTGTATTTTTAATTTTTGTTGCATTTTCAAATTGCAAGCTTAATGGCCTGTTAAGACAGCAAATTGTTTCTTACGATTATCCCGGTTCACCATAGCCCCTTTGCCCCAAATGGGAATGCCGTTCCCTTGTATACAGAATGACTGGTCGTTATGCCCTATCTGCAGTAGAGCAGGAGGTGGAACAAAAGATGGAAGAGTGTCGAATATGGGGTATGTATACACACAAATACAAGCTTATTTCCGTATGTTATAACACTGTGAAATTTTTTTCTTGGGAACTTGTTTATTTTACATATGTTCTCATATTTGCTTGATACTTCAAAAATTTGAGAATTTATTGTTTCAATTTTTAGTACTCAACAAAGACTTTTTCATTAAAATTTATGCAGTAAATATTGATTTAGTTACTGATTACATTTCTACGATACTTTGGCAAAACAAAATAAATCTAATGTTAGAAATTTTGAGAAAAATCAGATTCCATATATTTATGTTAATTGTAATTCGTAAGTTTTTTGTATGTGACTTTTATTATATGTAACTATTCCATATTTGATTAAGGTATCGAAATGAATTAAAAAGTAAGTGAAATTTTGTTATTGAAAATATGATTATCAAAAGGGTTCGCTTATTTGAATGTGTTTTATACGTTTGGTAATTTAATTAATCTATTTCGTTTTTATACTTCAGTCTGAGTTTTTGTAAAGATATCTTATTTGTAATTAATTTTATTACGAATGAAGTGGACATTTTTTCGTCAAGTACATTATTAATTACTAATATATTTTTTACTCTTTAATACTTTTATAGGCAATATAATCTATTTTATATTGGTATAAACTATTGCTTATTAATTAAATGTAATATATGAAAAATTGTATTTATTTTACATTATACATTTTATATTAAAATTTAATTTCTTTGCAAAGTAAATACGAATGAATTTGTAAATTTTTCAAAAGATATTTTGTAAAGTTTGACGAAAAATTTTGCAACGCTTTTATTTTTCACGATTTTGTTATAATATTTGTTACTTCTCACTAGAAATTAATATTATAATATTTTATTTTTCAGAATTAATAATTTAATAAATTTGAAAACATAATCGCTTCTGTAATTCTGAAACAAAAATCAAAGAAAGTTTGAGGGTAGGTTATTTAGGCTAATATTATACAAAATACGATTTGTCATTCGAAAGTGAAAAAAAAGATATTCAAATTAAAATGAATTTTTAATGATCTTGATTTAGTTGTTATAAAACTTGATTTCAATAAATGTTTTACATGACGGTTAAAAAAATCGCACTTTTAAAAATTTACCAATTGATTGGTTTACAAATACTTCATAAAATTCGGTTTCTCAAGACACTTAATTAATTATGTAAATTACCGCTTTTTCACTAACTAATTTGATATATTACTAGATTTTTTATAATTGTTCTTAAACAAAACTGGAAAATACATCACAATCTGATTTTATCTCTTTTTTTTCCAAAAATTATACTTTGCCAAAGATCTAATTTAAACTTATGAAATTTGAAATACTATAAAAGCCACATACTAAAAAGCAACACAATATGACATTCTTTTTACAAGCACAATCTGATCAATAATGGAGTAAAAATTTAATATCAATTCAAAGGAAAAAATATATGATATGAAAAGTTACGTCCTAAGTAAAGCTTTTTTAAACCCGGCAAATTAACTTGAATGGCTAATCGAGCTCTAAATAGAAAACGACATGTATTGATCAGTCAAAAGCGTCCAAAAGTACGTTAGTAATTACAGTTTGATGGAAATTATCTTACAGACTAAACTGGACTATTCGACTTGTTATATTAGAATATATATATATATTATAGAATGCTCATGAGCATTACATGCTTAGAAAAGTTTTGTGAAACAAAAGAATAATGATAGGTAGTTACTTAGCATTACGAGGTACCGACAAGCAAACTCTATTTTGTTTAGCTATGTAAATAAGATACAAATCAGCTTGAACTAAAATAAAAAATATTGAATACTTTTACTATCAAAAATGATTATTATTTCCATTAATGTTTTGCCATATAGTGCAGTAACACAATTCTTTCACGTAAAATTAAATGCAAAACGTAACTTTTGTTATCACGTGCCATTTGACTATATAAAAAGAAAACCGCATGCCAACGGGCGCAAACTTGTCCGGATTCAACCATTTGTCATCGGGTCGCTGAGTTTCCTATTTTCCAGCCGATTTCCCTCGGCGGAAAGGTATCACGGTTAAAGCTATTTTTCCCCCGGAGTGTCTACGTCGAGCCAAAATCCTGTCACTCGGGGAGAATTACGTAAGAGGAGGGGCAGCTCATTTTCACGTCAGCCTTACTCGAGGGCACATTTATTTTCAAGCTTTGGCGAGGCAAAGATTGTCCTGATCCGATCGATATATATAGTATACCTAGTCCTCTGATGTGTCCGCCCTCCAAGCAGAGAATGACAAATTGAATTGAAAATTTATCGTACAAAACGTGATTTTGCAAAAGCTAACTGCGTTTAAATATTTTGATGCTTCGTAAGTTTCGATAAGCAATACATTTTGCGCAAAATATAATTTCAATTAAAGCCACAATTCATTTTATTAAGTATAAACGTATAGTTTTAAATGTGGCTTTTTGATTGACACGTATAAGTGTTGCAAGGGAAATTTTGGATTCGATGTATATTTAGTTCTGCCATTTGTCATCATTATTTGTGAAAATCTTACGCTTGGTTTCACGTGTTCCAAAATAACGACCTGCAAATATCATCATTATGAAGTTATAACTGTATTTGCTTGGGGTGTTGAGTTTCAAAAATTTTCTCAGCATATAAATTCACCACAAAAAATTAAGACTTTTAAATAAAATAAAGCAGAAATCTTCCGAATATCTTTAATTTTAGAAAATTTACAATCAAATAAAAGTAAACTAAATTTTAAAAAATATCAAATTCTTTTAATTTGGTTTCAGTGTTTAAGTTTATTTTACAAAATACCTAATTTAACAAAAATAACTAGAAAATATGGATGGTCTGAAGCAATAAGTTCTTGATTTTTTTATCTATACTTTTATTACAGTTAATTATGGAATTTTTTATCCAGAAAAGTTAAAATTATTGATACAATTAACTAGTAAGTTAATTGTTTTAAATTCACAAAAAATTGTATTAATTCAGTGTTGTTTGCTTTCTATTTTAATAACAGTAGAAAATTTAAAAACTTCAAAAACAAATGTATTCAACAAACATCAAATATACAAATAAAAGATTATTATTTATCAAATTAAACAATCTGCATACAAATACGTTATAAATCATCTTCAATAAATTTCACTTGAATTTTTTATGTACATAAACAAAAAAAAAAAGTAGTATTAAACAACATAACTTATACATAAAACATAGATGTGAATTTTTAACCCTTTCAATACCGAATAATTTTCTAGATTGAAAATGTGATTTTTGTACATGAATTCGGAAATTACTTTGTATTAATGACAACAAAATGACAAAAAACAATTTTTCAGTTTTTACCTATATTTCATATTTTAGGAGATGAAAATATTTACAGGTATTGTATAAAGTCTATTTTCACCTAAATAAGTAGCAAAAATCAATACAATTATTATTGCTTTGATTTAATTGCAAAAATTAAAAAAAATGTTGTTTTAAAGCAACACCGGTAACGAAAGGGTTAAACTTGAATACCAAAAAAAAGCCTAAACATTATAGTACCCAAAGTTCTATGTTCATTTTAAGCAATTTATAAAGTTGGTATCACTACTACTACTAGTAACAAAAAAATTCCCTAAACTTAACCCAAAATATAGCAGAGTTTCTAACGCAAAATAATGCGAACAATTAGTACGCTGAAGGAAGTGATTAACAAGATAATAATTTAACGATGTGGATACAAAATATCTTAGCTATGATAGAAATATATATATATATATAGCGATCAGCAAAGTGTAATGAGGCTCGTGTGTGCTTTGTGGTTTACATACAACTTTCTTCCCCCTCAGCCTCCGGTCTTGAAAAGTGAAATTCTATATCCCACTGACGAGAGATATCGTTATTAAAGGGCAGCTAGACGTGGATCGTTAACCCCGAAAATTTTCATGATTAACATTTGCCACCGCAGCCTCGTTAGTCAGTGCCAAAAGTTATACGAAAAAGCTCTTATACATCCACAATAAAAATATTTTATCATTAATGGGTGAGTGTCATTAAAGTGTCAATTAGAATGTTTGGCAACGATTCCGTGCGTATCATTTAAATAATAAAGAACGCTAAATACGTTAATGTGGTTAGCGCACGTGGCTGAAACAGAAGGCGGAGTTGGATCTCAGAGTTGGCTAATTAAATTAGCCAAATCAGATAAATAGATTGAATTACAGCTTGAACGCTAAGTCCTGGCAACCGGCGGCTTCATCTTTTAATGCAGACCATATCTAGCAAACAAATAGAACTGGTTCAAAATATATTTAAAAAAAGAGTCTTTTAAAAATTTCTCGAGATTTCATTCGTAAATATACTCTTAATTAACATCCAAGAGTTTTTAATGCAAGATAAGAGACTAGTATTTGGTCCAAGCTAAATGATAAAGCTAACTAATAATTGCATCGCTAATTTAATGTTAACGACACTTGAGGGTTCAAAAAACTTATAATTTCTTTATAAAACCAATATAAGAATAACTTTGTACTAATTGTATATTTTTGGTTTCAGGACATTATATTTTTAGTTTCAGAAAAAAATACAAGAAATACAATGAATGGTACAATTTTAAGCTATGGTAAAGCAAAAGAACAAATACAAATGAGTAATTACAAAATACAAGGTAAGTCATTAATAAATTACATGACTTTTCTTGTATATAACAATTTTTAAGGAACAAAAATCGTCAACTTAACATGACTTTCATTGGCTAAAACCTTTTATTATGAACCAGTATTTAAAATACATTTTTTGTGTTGATATTAATATGAAATAGCATCAAAGTATAAGTATAAGATAGAGACATTAAAAGTCTTATAGCAACATGAATCATTCATCGGTAAACTATTTCTTTGTAAAAGCGTCTCTGTTGTTTCTTGTTCGTTTTAAAAGCAACAATTTACGGCTCCTCTCGTAATTCACAAAACGTTGTTTGCTGCGATGCGTTTCATGGAAATGCGCTATTATACGCGAATTTCCAGTTGATTCAAGGATTGCCGACAAAAATAACAGGATACTCGAAGATAGTCATCTGACTGACAGGCCAGTTATGCCTGATCTTCGGGCTTTCCGACAAGTACGGAATTGGAACGTCGGGGCTTTATCAGCCGGTCATTACTTCGATTCTCGTGTGCATCTCGCGTGCCACACGAGTGAGACGTTAGCCCAATTTTTGCCGTCAGCCATTGCGTAATCTTTTTTGTATTGACTTCTTATTTTATTTTTTCTCTCTTAAGACAATTTTTTAGATTATGCCAGCGAATCGTATAGCGAAAATCGATTAATTACTGTATATAAAAGAAATGCAAAATTTTTTAACTACTAAATTATTCTGTATTGTTATGAACTTGGCTTCTCGTGATCCAACTACTTTTTATTCTTCTTGCGTTGTTTTCTCTCAGTTCTTTTTTATACTTTACACTCCCTTTATTTCACACAAATAACCTGCCATTAGTGAGAATGAAGCAATTAAAAATTCTTATGTAACACGCAGCAAACTCTAGACTTAGAGAAACATCCCTCAAGTTATTTATCCAGTATTTTAGTTAGTAGGTCTGCAAAAACTTGAGATAAGTTATCTAGAAGTGTGCATATAGGTGATCAATTATTCAAGTTGTAAGTGTACTTCAGAAGTGCATCTCAAGTAGGTTTTCTTAATATTATATAAAGATATTCTTAAATTGCAATTTTATTGATGAAATAAAATTTTATATTTTATTATTAAAAGTGACCTAAGTACAGATAATATTTTTTATCCAAGTCCACCTTAGTTTATGTTTAAACAATGATGACAAAGTTGTTAATTGTTCGTAAAATTAGTTCATAGTTCCAACACATTACTGATACTTTTTTATTAATATTACATAAAAAAGAGTTGCTGACAATTTTGTTTTCATTTTTTTCAAAATCATTAAACTATTACTTAATTCCTCTTTAAGAATTAACATTTCATATGTAGTGATGGTAATGTCGATAGTGACAATACCGACGTTAAAAAATTATTATGAACTTTTCTCCTAGCAAAACGTTACATCTAACCCATACTTTCACAGATCTAGAGTTGTACCCAATAATTATCTAAGATCACCATGACAATAGTCAAAGAAAAGTCGTTAAAAAACCTATTAGCAAATGAACAAAAAAAAATTAGAAACAAGAGTCTATTAATTCCGCAACGTTATTTAATCACACTTCATAATGCAAGGGTTTCTATAGATGCTCGTAAATAAAAGATAATGTTTATAGTGCATTTAATAGCCTGGGAGTTTGATCCACTTTAGTGATCGAAATAAGGCGGTCCTTAATATCAACATTTTTTTTTCATACTCTCAACTCTGCAAAATAAAATATTCATCTCCTGCACGTGGTAATCATTTATATAAAAAAATAAATATATTATTCAAGTGGGATTGCTCAATCGATTGTGACTTATAGCTTCAAAGCAAATGACCTTTCTAATCACACCTACCGCGACGACAAAAAGAAACAGCAGATACAACATTGTATGAATATTTTTTTTATTGTTGATAATAACAAATTATATAGGATTTCAATTAATAGAAAGAAATAATACAAACAAAAAGTAAACACTTTTTCTTGGAGCTTTTCCATCATGGCTGAGAGCTCGTTAGCAAAGGAAACGCTGAATATTTTACAGCTGTTTAATGATGTTCTTTACACGTATATACATAAGATAATGATTAAATTACAAAAACAGGGGTGAATAATTAATTTTCGTCTAATGTTATACTGCCTTTTCTATATAATATTTGTTATATCAATAAAATCTTTTATAATTAAAGCTGGATTTATTGATTTCCGCAGATAACAGCACAATATAACGTGTGTTGAAATCCTTATTAAAGCCTCGAGGCATTAAAACGAGTCAGAAACAACAACAAGCGTTTTCACAACTGGACGTGTACGCTAATGGACGTGTATTATGCACGTGACGTAAATGTGAATGCAAAATAAATGTAGCTATACACTTCTGTTTATTTGCTACCTAAATTTAACATTTTAAATCTAAATGTAATCTCCATGGATATTTCAAAGAAGAGCTTGAATTTTGGACAATTGAAGTAGGAATTTAATTTTATGCTTTCCCTCGAGGAAAATGAAATATACAATGTTATGTTCTTCCAAGGTAAATAACATTTTGGAAGGCTATGGTTTGATGCAAAAATAAAGGCATGATACGTCATGGCGCGCACGAACATAAAAGCCGCGTGAGAATGAAGAGTGATGTAGAGGCTAATCGATTGCAGAGTCATTAGCGCGTTAGACATGACATCCCTGCTCGCGGATGCACGCAAACGGCCATGTTTGTCCTAGATTAATGTTTCGCAGACATGGAAATCGGTGCAAGTCTTCTAATTGGACATTTTGGATGCTTTGTCAAACCCCAAAGATGAGGTCGAAATCTTCTACAAGAGGGTATAGTTGGAAAAAAAGTTAATTATCAATCGCAGTGTTCTTTTAATAGATGAGCTTGAAAGACTAATTACTCCAAAAACTTTTCTTACAGCAGCACGAAAAAATGAACAACTTTTTTTATTGTTTATGAATGATTGATGTGCGTGGTAGGTATTTAATAGAGAATAATTGACATTACAAGTATAGAGTTTAACTTTTGAAAGGACATGAGATATAAGATTCGAGGATTTAGTTCTTCTTCTTGAATTTTTTACCTACAAATATTTTGCGAATAACAAAATTATTTCACTTTGAAGATGTAACTTCAGCACTATGTGTATAATAGTTTCTAATAAATTCAGAATATGAATTTGCAGCTATCACAAACTATCTAACAACTGCATAATATTGATTTGAAAAAGGATAATGAACTTCGACCTTTTTTTCAAATTGAAGAGTTTATTTGACCTAAGTTATATTTTAGGTGAATCCACGTCCCTTTTAATAGTAAATGTTTCTAAGATTTAAACGAAATTTTTTTAGATGATACCCCTAACTATTTTAGAAGATGTCTCTAACTACATTGGTTGACAAGTTGTGAAAAAGTAATTTTAAAATTCTCTGATAATTTAAGGATGCACCCCAACTTAACAGCACAGCTAAAGACCTGTAATTACAATATGAAAATGCAATAACCATTTGCTTATCGTCTGTCTTTGTACGAACATTTTCAATTGCATTATATATCCATTGGCTTTTATCTTTCCTGCCTTTTGTTGTCGTTAACACCTTTCTTTTTCAACGGCAATTAACACCACTATAAAAGCGGCCGGCATTTGGGCCCTGGCAGATAGCTATCCTGTGCTTGATTTGCATGTATAGGTGCGCACTTATTCTCTGTCTAATTGGGTTTACTTCGTTTGGTATCTCTTAATCGCAGCGTTCGGACAATGCCATCAAAATACGCGATCGCGCACTTTATGCTAATCGTTACATCCGATTTTGTCTTGGCATTTTCACAGCAAAATTGCAAAAAGTTATACATACATTCAATTGAAATGCAGTGTCGTAACATGACGTATCGCGCTTTCATGATCAAAAACCATTATCATTTAGCTAACTAATGACCAGATTACGACTTGTCAGGTTGTAAATTGAAGAATTTTCATGGTAGATCTAGTTTTTTCTGATATAATTTTAGAGATTTTTCTTGAAACTACTTTTTTCACTGAAAGAACAAAATATTAAAGTAGAAAAAAGGTAACCTCAATTAGAGGTTAGGTTTTTAAATTTCTAACATTTTTAATTTTGATCAAAATTTAGTTTTAGATTTTAAAACAACTTTACTTTAAGAACAGTTTTGCAAATGTCCTCATTTTTAGTAAAAAAATTTATTTTATTTCTAGATGTTAACCTCACTTTAAGGTTAAATTCTCAAATTTTTATGTTTTTAAATTTGGAAAAAATTAGTTTTGGGTTTAAAAAGAAGTTTTATTTACTTAAAAGTTAGCTTTACACATTTCTTAATTTTGAGTAGACAAATTTGTAAAAAATTTAGTTTATTTGTTGATGTTAACCTGACTATGAGGTTATACTCGCAAATTCCTCGGTTTTATAATCACCGAGTTGGCGTTTCTGCTTCTTAAACGGAAGTTTCAGACTGAAAACAATGGCTCGAACTTTATGACTCTATTTCCTTTGGATTCTTCTCGTTTCTAAAGTGAAGACCACAAGAGCCTCGCTGCCGAAAACGCGAGACATGCAAAATCAATTTGAAATGCGGCCGTCGCGGGGGTCGTAAATGTCTTCTGGCATTCAATTTTGGGTTTAAAATTTGCGATCTGCCCGACCGCAAGAAGTTCAAAGCCAGGCCGAGTAACATTCGCACGGATGCAGGACGATAAATGAATAAATTATGGCGCAGAACCCCGAAAAGAAGAGCACATTGATAAATGTGCAATTTCTCAGCTAAAT
This sequence comes from Idris sp. 1 HC-2018, assembly GCA_022817325.1. NCBI lineage: Eukaryota > Metazoa > Arthropoda > Insecta > Hymenoptera > Scelionidae > Idris > Idris sp. 1 HC-2018. The sequence goes on from JABFPM010000022.1 coordinate 48,580, forward strand.
ATTTTGAACTTAAATAAGAAAAAAAATTACACATATAACAATTTTGTCTGGATATTTTTTACTTGAAAAACGTATACAAAAAATTGTCTGAGTAAAATTTAAGTAAGGTTTAGGTAAATCAAATTCTTAAAATGAGATTTTTGTAACTGATGCTGATAAATTGGTAAGATTTAGTTTTGATCTTTGATTTTGTTTGCACAAAGTTGACCCCCAATAACCGTAATCATGAAATAAATCGTGAAGCAAAGTCTCTCTATTTGTCTGCTTTCAGTAATTAAATGTTCGATTATTCGTTGAGTTGGAAAAGTTGAACAAACAACGAGGACGCGATTTGTATCGAGGGGCAGACGATGATTGTGTTCTGAGGGTGCCGGAGATAAAACTGAGACAGATCACCGACATAAATCTCCAACTGTGGGTTCAATATAAATCCTGCTAGGAGACATAAATACAAGTTAGTAGGTGACGATTTGCGGCTAATTAAAAATTATTTCTCGCAATAGACGTCGATTTCGTGGGACAAATTTAATCTGATCGTATTAACGACAGTAGAGTTCAAAATTAGAGGAAAAAAATAATCAGTCTCAAATTAGTTTCAAAAACTATAAAATTAATAGGATCAACGAGCTTAAATTTATTTTTTACATTATATTATCATACATTTTAATATCACATTTAATATCATATTCTATTTGAACTTAAATTTTATTCAACAATTTTTACAAATAATATTGTTATCAACAAATAAAGAACAAACATGATATTTAATCATATTTTTCCACACAAAAAATGCAGAATGAAACTTTTAGTTTAAACTATTAAGCAAGTAAATGGCAAAATAAAAACTACAGTCTTGACGGTAAAAATTCTCTATCGTATTCTGTACATTTTTTTAATGCAGCACTTTTATTCTTAAAGACTCGACTATTTCATTTGGAATTTATTTTACTCTGTGAATTAGATATTAAAGTTACTGAATTTTTAAATAAATATTTAATAGATAATTATAAAAATAATATGTAAGAAAAACTTTTAACATTTAACACACAAAATGAATACATTTTTATAGTAATATCATATGATAAACTTTGTGAAAAAAATATATATATATATAAAAACTAAAAATAATATTAAAAAAAAAATAATTCGTCAATAAATATTAATTTATAAATCGAAATTCATCTACTTAAGAACACCGCAATTTTTCAAAAACCAAAAAACTGCACTTTTTCTCTGAGAAAATTTCAGCGGCTTATCAGAAAGTTGCTCCTAAGAAAAAAAGCAGAAACCTCAAAACTGTAATTCATTTCCGTTGCAGTGAAACGAATAATTCGATTTGGTTGGCTAACCAAATTAAATTTGACATTATCTCAGAGGCAATCGATCAGGGTTCATCGCCGAGATCAATAACCAATATGAACATTACTGATTGAAATTCCCATATACAAATGGACGCCGCACACAAAAATATAATAATCGCAAAAGTAAATTGCACGTACGTGAGGCTACCGTTCGGGGCCCAACTCGCGATCTATCTGGCGAACGGTAATCTAATTTGAATCCTCGGGCTTCGAACACCAGTAATGGAACACGTATCGAATAATATTACGAGCAATTCGATTCGATATCATTTGTAATTCCCTCGGCAACCACAAGCAGAAAAGGGTGCTTGCTTAGGGGATTACGGGCGTGCGAACGACTCGATTTATGCGTACATTGTGCTATGCAATCGAGCGAGAAACCAACCGCAGTATCAGTTTTTTTATATTTCACAACAATATTTCTTTTTGCTACCGAACTTTGTAAGTAAAAGAAATAATGGACAAAAAGGGAGACAAAATATTTTCAACATTAATTAAGATGAAAACAAAAAATGAATTTACTTATGTGAAATCTAAAAATAACTCTTCGAAAATTTATTCTTAGAAACTTGTGCGTGTATAAATTTGCGTTAAAATTATAGCAATTATGATTATTTTTGTATAAAACATCACTCGTGTTAAATTGTATTTTTCAGTTTTAAATTGCATGCAGAGTCCTTTCATATTTAGTTATTTTTGTACAACTATTTTCAGGTAATTACTCAAATATAAATATCTGTAATACAACATTTTTAAGCTTCTTACAACTTACTGAAAATAATAATTGAAAATCTGCATTTTGAAGTTTTAATAGATATATTTAAAATGTTGATTACTTGTATTATAGTTAAAATTGTGAAGTACAATTTAATTTAAATTTTATTTATAAAATTATTTAATTGAGTTGCAGAAAAATAAATATAATAAATCAGAGACAACATTTATGGTGGTTTATTATAACCACTGGCATATATTGTGTATTCATTTTTTACTTCAAATTAACACATAAAATGAGCAATTATAAAACAACTTTTATATCAATTTATCTTTTCTCAAAATGAATTATTCTTCTTCTCTTTATAATGATAAGGTATATTGTAATTAAACTTTCTCTCAAATAATTCTGATTGTTTATGTAATTACGTCATTTATAACGTGGTTTGTTAACACTATTTAAAGTTTAAACATAGTAAAGTATAATAATGAATATATTAACTTTTTATAGAAAATCAAATTTTACAACTCAACATCTTATCGCAAAAAAGTTTTTAAAAAAAAATAAATTAATCAATTTTGTAAATAAATTGTACGATTTAAATAGTTAAATTTATTTCCGGTACAGAAGAATTTGTTAAAATATTAAATCATCAAAAAATTAATCCTTTAAAGTTTTATTTTCATTTTTGAAATAATAAAATGAAAAGGAAACACCACCTCATACATTACAATTTTTATTATATCGGAAGTTTGGCGCGACATATGTTATATAGATTCGCAGAACCGAAATTCGAAGTGTTAAAAGCGATTTTTGACTATAAACGATCGGAAAAAAAAGGGTGAAAAAAATTTACTTCCGGCATAATTGGTGTCATCTGCGCAGACGCGGATGTCCGAGTTTTTCTTACAAGGTTCGTTTCATATTACCCACGAAAAGCTCCGAATTCTTTTTGTCTGAAGATTTTTCGCACGTTGTCCCTGCTGTCGGAAGTGTCACTTTTATGACACGCTTCATGCAAATGACATCTGGTTGATGTCAAAAATATTATCAAAAACTGTCACAAGCTTTATTGTTTGATAAATTATACCTGGGAAAACAAAAATTATAACTAAATATATATTTTCTCAAAGTTTTACGGTTTTTTTTGTGCAAAAATTTAAATTCTTAAAATCAGGAAAAATAAAATGTATAAAGAAGTTCTATAAATTAACCGATATTGATCGATGCGGTTACATTGTCCTGCAATAATTATGATAACAGTTCATCATAGCAACTTGATGTTGACGTGACACTTACAGAGTGATGAATGTTTGTTACACGAACACAATCATCCGAGTGAGAAACATCACTTTCGCGTTAATTTAATCACGCTAAATCAAAATTTCATATCACATTTGTGCTATAATCAAGTGGCATGGTATAATTAAGGATTTGAGCAAATTTTGAATTGCGACATTTATTTACTACAATTCTTTAAAATTTTTCTCTACAAAATAGATTTTTTTTTAAATAATGAGCGCAACTTTGTTACATAGAAATAAATAGACGACGATTTTTTAAATGAAAAACTTTAATCACTGTGTTGCGGCTACTTTGTAATTTTGTAATTACAAATTTGACGTCTTTGCTTTTATATTAAATGGCGTATTTCTGTAATGTAACCGTGTCATTAGAAAAATGACAGCAAAGTTAGTTACTTAAATATGAAAAAAAATGTATTTATTTTATCCCCATTTTAATAAGACAATTTTTGTCTCAAATCAGACTTGCATCATATTCATGTATAAAAATATTCAAACACAAAATTTTAGCTTTTCTTTTTGATCTGGGAATAATTTATGGGGTCCCAATTCACTTTATTCAACTAAATTATTGCCATTAAAAATTCAAATAACTTCAATGAAATACATCTTACAAAAAAGTTTTATTATAGTATGATGAAAAAAATGACCTTAATCGATACTAACTGTTGCATTACTATGTGTAAAATTATATTTAGATTCTTTTTTATTCTTAATATACAAACTTTTCTGTAACTTTTTATTTTATTCCGCATAAGATCAAAGGAAAAATTATTTTCACCCGACACGGAAATATTGATCCATGAATTTTTATTGTTTTATTTTTCCATGTCCAAATCTTCGTCATAAAGTTTTGAGAAAATATATATTTGGTTTTAATTATCTGGTCCATAAAATTTGAAACAAAAACAACTCGACTGAATGTATAATTTTCAAAAAAAGTTATCTCGTATTAAGGTGATATCGAATAGAAATTCTCTATCGCTCTCTAATTTTTAGTGATATTTTGAATTATTTTATTGTTGTGATAAATATTAAAAAAGCGGCAATGTAGCGGTGTTAACTATAAATGGGAGAATTTTTTGAACTAAAAAACAACAACAAATATAAAAAATTACGAGAACAGTTTCAATAGT